>QNGE01002220.1:0-106713 GCA_008508345.1 Paragonimus westermani
GCGGTTAAGACAATCAACAAGTCCTTGACTCGTTTCATATGGGCTAAGGTTGGTAGTGGATTGCTGATACTTTAAGAAGTTCCATAACCATAATGAGAAGATGGATACTGCGAGCAAGAGGAGGAGACGAAGCAAGATCACTGTAGAAGGAGACTGTCCACATTTACTGTGGCTAGTTAAAGAGAGGTCGTCTACGACAGCCTCAACACTGTGGACCAAGTGCATCTACATATTGAGCCTGAACTGTCATTACTAGGGGTTATGAGACCGGAATGCATATCAGGTACCCGTGTCCTACTACATTACTGAAGGAAAAGCAGGGAAGACTGTGACTGTCATGGAGTGTGTGGTGCTTTGAGGTGCGCCAATTTATGGGCTCAGTGTTTCGGAGATTACTCTTCATGAGAGCATTTACTTATTGAAATATGATCAGAACAAACATGTTCAGAAACACAGCATAGGTGGAATAAAAAGAACTCTCGTTTATCCAAATGCTAACTAAGCGTCAGAGTCGCACAGTAGTTAACTGACAGTCCACACTGTCAACAGTATCTATACCATGGCTGAGCTCCCTATCATATCCAGAAACTTCCCACTTTTAGGTTCTATGGAAGAGGCAGCTCTCCGAACAGATCCGGGATTATCATTCGTTTTGGTTGAGGTGTGAAAAGTGTGATCGGTCAGTAGATCATTTTCACCCATCTGGTCGATAGTGCACGCCAACTGGACACTTGAGCAAACGAGAGTGAAAATAAATGGGAACGTATTCAAAAATGGTAAATTATTGGAATACTGACCATCAGGAAAACCAAAGTGCCAAAAGAAATGGTTTTAAATAAGCTGGAAAGATTGCCCTCTCTGAATGTCTGTGTGTGCGCGATTGCAGTGATTCCAGAAAACAACCAAGAAAGCGTCACGACCTCCTCCTTTGAATTACTTGCTACTGTTCCAGTAATGTTGCCATCTCCGTCGATTCCAGCTCGAACGCTTGGCAGTTTAAGCTGCGTTCCCAACCGTTCACCTCTTGATACGAGTAATAGGGTGTCAGTTTGTTTTTCATATGTGGTTCATACTGCAGCTTCGGGATCGGTTGCACTTAGAAAGAAGGGTAGTCAGTTGGTGCGCTGTAACATCGTAGCTCCAAGCCATGACGATCGTTTTAATCCTTCTCTTCAGTTCACAGCTATTCCATTAGAAATAAAAGTCCCGGTTAATCTCCGGACAAAACTGTCGAATGTTATGTGGGTGAGATGATAGGTTATGTGGGATACCGCAAGTTTACGACGTTTTTATCAATCCAGTCACTTCTAATGATTGTGTTAACTGTATTGTGTCTATGCCAAAAATTCCTTCAGCTCCGCATTGCGAAATTTGTCAGAGCATTCACGGACCTTTCGTATATATATATATATGTGTCTCTTTCCCAGTATGCTCTCCGGGGTAACCAGTGTGTAAGTCAGTGGAAACGTGTTAGTAATTTCGCTGATGTGGAGTAGGCCATGTTCAATCCACGAACAAATTAGTAGGACCAAACGGGTGTCATTTCCATAGCAACTGTATAATATGGGACCCCAAAGACCCTCAGTATAGCGCCAATTCTACTTTAGTCGTCATTACTTTTGTGGAGAGTGGATCTGATGTTGTACCCTTCACCACATCGTCCATTGCTCAGTGAGAAGGTGCCTAACGTATGAAACAGTCTTAACTATGCAAAGAGGTAATGGCGATTTCTGTCAAATCATTCGGGTGAGAAAGAAATATTACCGTTCGCAAAAACCTCATAAATATCAATCGTCTTCGTGAAGTGCAGTGTTGATGAATTGGGACCCCTTTCCAAAAGAATGCAATAATCCGTTACGACGGACAAGCTCCAAACCATCTTCAAACTTATACTTTATACACTGGTTGAGTATAGTTTTTTTCAGCAAACCGGTTTGTCCTGATGTGCGCTGAATATCAGTACAATGAATCTATGCGAGATGTTGCAGTTGTGCACCTTGGACAATGGATACATGTGCAGAGTGAGAAATTGGGTGGCACTAAATTGCTCAAACGTTACGCGTTGAACCGTACTCACATTTGATCACACGTTTTTTATTTACACATTCACTCAACCACAAAGTCCGTATAAAAATAAGCACAGTACTCGAGCATATGCTCTGAGAGAGCCAGTCAGTGGTACATATCTTTTTCACTACGATTTTTTCACGAAAACCTTGCTGGCCACTGCATCATTAAGTCTCACGTTAAGTGTGACGGGATCAACATGTGAAAACGCTCAGTCATATTCCCTTGTGACTAATACTCAGATTGCCCGATCTCCTCAACAGTAGACAGAGTAACTGTTGAAGTCAATTGCAGGCTGTATCAAGGATGTGTGTTACAGACAGGCATGAAGAGGAACGAAAATCGAGTACGGTTCTTCATTTCGGAATAGGCCGACTGGAACATTCATGAAAATGCACCAGCTACGAGCAATCGTGACTCGTATTTGACTCATAACAAACACACAACCTAGGCACAAGAACTTTGTTTTTTCTCAAACTAAACAACACAATTATAGCTGATTCGGCGAGAACCAGTCCTGGTTGTGGATGGTAGTGTTGTACACAGCGTATGTATTATTTGCTGATCTCAATGGATATCACAACCAGTCACGTTACCTTTCCGTGAAGCACAGTTTCAGTGCCACCGGATGAGAGATGTGAAGGGACAGTATGAACGGTAGTGGTTATTGCTATTCATCAGGTATGCGAACCTGGGTCATTTATTCTGTCATGCAGGTGGTGGACAGTAAAGTTGAAGACACCGACATATTTGCGATTTGATCACGATGTGCTTGTCTGATGCGGTGGTGACCGTTAGTCGACGTGGACATCACATGTAAATGGAGCATCGTGTGGTACATTTGGCATTCTGCAAGAACCTACACTGACTTTGGGTCTGTATCAAGTATGGGATATAGTACAAAATAATGACACAAGTGGATTATTTGCTTTTAAATGGGAAGTGTAGCTGGAAACTATGCATCTGTACAGGTATACTTGTGGCTTCAATTGTGAGAAGTGGACTGTGACTGTCGCTAACTTCGGGAGTAGTGCAGCAGATGGCGGAAGTGATAGCTCATACGAACTTGTGAGAAATAAAAAACACGCAGATACGGCAGGAAACAATCGGTAATCTTACAATTGTGAGCACACAACTTACTATGACACAGTATATGATATCTAAAAATGTTTAGAAGTCAGCCTCAACCAGACATGGGACATCCCCCGACCCTGAACACTTTAGGATTGGGGTTAGGGATAACTTTAATCTCTGACCGCCTTACAATGCAAACCGTCAAAGTGAACAAAGTTTGGTGAATGTAATATGATTAAAACAGGAGGTCCCCAAAAAGACCTTGAATAAGGCAATCAGGGACCATACAGCATGTGTTTTGTCCGAGGTAAACCTTTCCAGGTTCCGATCGCACATCGATATGTAACTGGTGTATAACACAGATATGACGTTTCATAGAGCAGAAGTTACAGTTTAATGGGCAGAAGACGAAGAAAATGCGGAAAATGAAGGCAGCTACAGCTTCAGTACAAGCTGTTTCTGGACACAATGTACTGTTTAATAACAAAAGACCTGCTAAATTAGTGAGCACTTCCCGGCTGTTTCGAATGTCAACAAAACATACGACAATAACGGTGATTCAGCCACGTTTGGATAATGGGATTCATTACTGATGAAGCTGACACTCAACGTTTCCGTTTGATTGCAATCCATTCGATGCAAACGTTCAGCAACCAGTTCGTGCCCTTTATGTAGCGGTTGTATTGTTTAATGGTAATCGAGGAGACCGACAAGACTTCGTTTCGCCATACTGTACATAATTTTTTTGTACCCTGAATTCTGGATGTTAATCGGTCCTTTGTCAACATTAACCAATAATCATCCACAATCATTGCTATTTGTTATTACACTGTACTCAATCTTAGCGACCAACTTTGTCCCTTTCAAAACACTCGTGTTCCGTGAAAAACGCTCTTAGTTGGGTTCCGTTATCTTTCATGAAAGCGAAGTTTTCATGGTACACACATCGTCCTGTCCACTTAAGCCCCCTGCACATATACGTTCATCTCGTATCAAGTTAAAAAAAAGTCACTCATCTAGTTTCCTGCAGTTAGCTTTCACCTGACGTGAGCTTGACTCAGTTCCAAGAGAGACATATCTAATATAGTATCTACTCCCTTTCTCCACAACGCGTTTTAATGTGTGGTAAGTACCATTGGTCTGATTTATAGTTCCTTCTATCCGCACTACCACAGTAACGATGCACCGTCAGTGTGCATTTTATAGACAGTCGGGCACAGTTTCAATGTTGTTTGAAACGTGATGTTCAATTCCGTTGTTTTACTAAATCAAATTAATTAAAACCTTTGCAGTAAATAGAACAATATCCAAAAGCGACCCAAAACCATACACCACAGTGATTCTAGATGCAGTGTTTTCTACAAAGAGTGTTTTACCTAGTTCATTTTCAGAATTGCCAAAATGTGTTCTCAAGCATTGGTGACTTCGTTTTCTCCATATGCGTTAGTTAAATGATTAACGAACACGTGAGCGACTTGGTGCTTACAGGCACAAATACAGAGTGATCGATTATCAGTAAGTTCAAGAACCGGATCAGTCAAATGACTGATTAATCAAAAAATGAACAGCAAAACATAATGGACAATCAGTTGAATGGAAAAGATGATATCGAACGAATTGAGCGTTTGAACATTGTTCATTAGAGTACCCGATAACGAGTGTAGCAGTGCAAGCAATCACTCTACTTTATTTGCTCATTAGAAAGCAAAAATCTGACAGTGGTGGGGACGCCGTGCTTAAAGAATAATGAAAGGGAAGAGTAGGAACACCTTAACTGTCAAGGTAGGCAAACAACCGAACACCCAAACCATCAATCCCACCTGCCAAATGGATCATTACGGTGTGTTATTTTTCTGTGAGTGAACCTAGTTTGCTGCCTTACTGAGACAGCAAACCATATGAACTACCATCATGTGTTCAACAGGTGACACTTTTTAACTCAGACACATCGCTGTTCAATAATGAAAACCGATCAGTTCTGGCACACACCTCAACGGTTTGTATGACTTACTGTCTGTGCACACCTTGCCTCACTTGTTCGGTGGTCATATCAGTCCAGATAATACGGTATATAATACACCCTGATTTCTAACGTCTCAGCAACACTTGGGTTATCAAGAAGGTTATTGAAAACCTGATATATACGTCCGCACATATGCACACAGACACATGGTCCTCTTGCCATCTCGTGTCAGATTCGACATGGTTGACATTTGGAAGAATGTGTTCTAGAAGGGATCTTTGTCACTTTTTTTACACGAAAGCAATAACACAGTGGATTGAACGGGAGATCGATCGATCGCAACTCCTGTTCATTTATTGGAGCTTATGACTGAACAAAAGGTCCATTGAAAAAACGGAGAAAGTGAAAGCCATTCCCTGATTACATACATATTGCATATATAAAACATTTCATAGACGGGCAAAGCTGTTTCGTATGAGTACAAACAACTCACATTGTCCATGCACCTGAGATGAACAGTTATGCGACAGACGGAACATTTCTTTTTCGTACCGGATTTCTGTGTGTAGAACAGTGAGAAGAGAATGAACTTAAAATCTGTTCTAGATAAAAGCCGAATCGGTCTCAATTTCGGGACATTCGTCTACTGGCTATGAATGTAAAAAGTTACATAAGACAGAGGGAAGTTTGTTACAACAGTGTCTATAGACAGAGAAAAATAGATAGAAATTCTCGTGATTAAAACATGTTGGTTAAGTCTTTACAATGAACATATAACCCATTCAACATTTTATCAACAGGCGTGTCACAATCTGGATCGTATTTTACTCCCTGATTGTTAATTTCACAGGTTTTCGCACAGGATCTATCGATCTTGTTATCAGTAAGCGGAAAAACAAGCAAAACATCTCGGGTTATCAGCAAACGTTTGTTTCGCAAGTGAAATTACTGCATTTGGTTTACACAAACTGACATTTTACGTTCACCCCAATCTTATGTTTTCATGCTTTTTACCACGACTGTCACAAGAAGTAATCTTTGGTGACTTTCCTATCCAGATTAGTTTGGTGCGCACACATGTTATCACAGCTTTCTTGTTGTGGACCACTCACTCACACACAAATTCACCCTTTGGTCTGTAGATGCAAAAGCCTCATTCCGCCAACCAAACCACTTAGTTTGCTAATGTGTAATTTTTGAGCTAAATAAGACAGACCCCTGCGAATTCACTAGCTCCTCTGTTCTGCTATTTTGTGTGGGCGTGACGTTTTGAATTCACCATAGAGTGTTCACAACAGAACTGAATCCCCAAGGAACACTTCAGTCTGTGAAACACTTTTATCAGCTAGGAATTGGTCTGCACTAGGTGCTACGCTGAAAAAATACCTTTAAGTATCACCCAGGGAACAATGGTTCAATGCTTAGAAGAAGACAAGCTAGCCTCTGAGGTAAAACAGCTCAGTTGGACCGAACAATTTGCTTGATTATTGATCTCAAGATGGGTCAGTAAAGAACGCGAATCCGTTCCAGCCTGTTATTCATATACCCCTATTATAGGCGATTATCTGATAGATCCCTGACTAAGGAACCTGCTTTAGGAATTATTCCGCGGCAGCCTTACTCTTGAACGACACCAAGCCAACACGATTGTTGTAAGCTGAGAGCATTGTCCTTTGTACGTGACCTTGTGAAAACGTATGTACACAGATGATTTCAAATTAGTGATTAGATTATCTTAGCATTTGTCTTTATTGATCCAACCGACACAGCTGAATATGAATTAAATGCCTTTCTACCAGAAAACGAAATGAAACAAACTGCCTTCGACTAACATTTTGATATTTATGAGGCAGAATCTAACTGAATGACACTTGTTAAATGTCACTCGCCCCATGTTTTTTTCTCAAATTGAGATAAGCTAGTAAGTGGAATTTCGGTCTGTTTGTGGTGAGTGTCTATGTTCAAATAATCATTATTTCGCGATTATGTAGAATTAGTCAACCAAAAATTACTTCAGGTTGATCGCAACCATTTTTTTGGTTTTCGTTTCTATTAGTCGTGTCATTATTAGTGTTCATATTAGCATGTGGAAACATCATGACGAGCTCCGAGCCAACATCACTTGTTAGTATATTTGCTTCTAAACAGTATGTAGTAGTAGTTTGAAAGCCTGAGAACATGCATAATGCAATGATAAAGTGAAGGTCCTGTAAGGAAAAGCAGAAAACCTTGTTTTCTGTTTCGCATATTCATCACGCTGGCGAAGTACTGTATGCGAATAATACAGGATATAATTTAATTAATTAAGCACTATGATTTCCAGTGATGTGTATATTTACTGGTACAGAGGTCACGTAATTGTGCGGTGCAATTTGATCTTAAAACTGACTGATCCGAGAGAAACTCATTTGTCTGGTTGGTCTATTTTGTGAGAAACTTGTTGACTCATGTCTGTTATCGATGTCACGTTGGAGCCCCATTCTTTCACTAAAATGCGCACATCAGTGAAGGCCATAGCTACAGCGATCGACGGTAGATTTCATCCAATTTTATATACACTATCTGTCAACAACCTGGATCGTACAACCAAACTGATTTCGGTTGTTGCATTCCATGCGATCCAGTCGGAATTGCACTGATAGCTGCTATGTCAGTGTCCTAATTGAAAGAATACTCACAAACAGAAGAATGCTTTAATTTCCCGATGGATATAGTTCAATAGAAGGCTCTGTGAGGACTACGTTAGGGTTTGTCCCAAGGGTGTGCTGAGGTAGTAAATACTTTTCGCACATGGCTTTTGATACAAGTCCAAACAAAGAAACAGTGAATGTTACATGCAAACTAAAGTAAACAACAGCCAGTTTGTTTATTACTCGCAAATATCGACAAAGTGTTTACTTCATTAATGTACTGAATAATACTATGGTTTGGAACCGTGTCTGAAAAGCGACTTTTAGAAAAAGGAGGAACCCGGCACACTATTAGGCTAACTTACGTTTCATGGAAGAGTTGATTAGATTTACTATGAGACTCACTTACAACCAAACATCTATCATACGTCATTTCCTACTTATTTACAACAAAGTTCGGAAGCTGCGATTCAGCGCTTGATTACTTTCTAACTTATGCAATAGGGATCTCAGTTACTATTGTATGCAGACTCACAAAAGAGGCACCGTATTTGGATCAATGAGCTACAGTCACGATGTTCACAAATGTTCACATTTGATAACTGTCAAGTCAGTGTATTCACTCGAAGTTCGGCATTCATCCGAGCAATTGCCCAGATAATAGCGTCAAACGGCAAGCACGAGTCACAGTGTTATCAAGCAGTTTAGAAGCTCCTTGATTTCTTTATCCAAACCCATTTATCATATTCCATCTAAGTGCAATTTATTGACCATACTTTTGCTGGTCAGCTTAAACCTAACCATCTCGATAAGTAATATTAATCATTCACTTACGCAACAATCAAGATCGGATAGATGGCACGCATCACCAGATCCAGCGGTATCCCACCACAAGTGATCGCCCAATTTGGATTCGACCTGCAATATGAAAAAGATCGTACAAAGTCGCTAAAACAGTAGGTTCCTGGAGTACGAATTTGCAAGTAAGATGTAGTAGGACTCGTTCACTTTACTGGTTAGTGGGAAAATACGCAGTGAACCGAAATGGAATGGAGTGCAAGTCTGTAAATATGCATAAGTTCAAGTGAGTACATGATTGCAGTGTGACATTGAAATGATTGAACTCACTAACCACATGTCCCCCCGTATACTCCCCTAACGATTCTCCCGTGAAATGTGTGATATAAATGTGATGTATTTAGCCTGATGATGAATAACTGAAAACGGGCTTGGTCGCTACACATTGTTTTTTATATGCATAAGTGCTTGTGAAATGCCTGATCAGCACAGTACAGACAACGGAAACACTAAGGTGTATTTTTATCCTCAGCATTTTCTGACATTCTGCTTGTTAGATCTCAGAAGACAACACTCTGCCTTGCCGTCCGGTAGGAGCCACAAAACAACCCCGTCAGTTAGCAACAGCATTCGTGTGTGTGCGATGTTCACGATTCACTTGAAATGGTTTTGGGTGCAAGGAATACGGAAGATTAACCGATGCTGTTCACACTGGACAGTAATCGTGATATGTTTGCATGGGGAAAAATATGTGCTAACGTTCGGTTCTTACAATAGGTAGGCCGTAAACGTCCGATCACAGCTTTCGGATTCAGCCGGACGAGTTGGTGAGTTCCCCAGTTGACTTCTTATTCACCGTGTGTTACAGGCATTGCTCGGAACTGCTCTTTACAACTGTGTTTACGAACGGTGGTCATAGTCTGACTAGCGTGTTTGTGGTACAAACGCTGTGATACGAAACTCTGTGTCAAGCAGTTGGTAGAAGACCAGACAAACTCATTTTTATCCTACCTTTCTGAGGCTCCAAACGCACGATGTATTTGTACATGCGATAAGGGGAATATAGGGCCAAAATTTCAGAACAATTTGTGAACAACCAGCGATTTGCTAATAAATCAGTTTACTCATTGGTTACACGTTGTGCTGGGGTTATGAATGCTCAGTCAAAATAAAGCATCTTCCAACAAATAGGAGTCTAGTTCTTTCATCAAAAGCATTCAAGTATTCATAGCATTTATGGGAAGAAGCAACCATATTGGCAACCAAGTAGATCGAGATGAAAGTATCCACAATATCCGCATGAATAATTCCGGTGCATTTTGTTTTCATCTTCCTGATAAACTGCCTTGCGATTTCTTGGCCAGCTGCCGTTTAAATCCCATGCCATTCAAGTAATCTAGGTTTGTTTACTTACAAGCCATACTATTACACTGAACTCCGTTTTCTTTAGCTCAAGTCCAGTGAGAACGGAGGTGTACACTGAGTCACAGTCTAGTTGAAATTCTGTTGGATCCTCCTCGTCAGTTAGCAGTAGTGACAATGAGTTCTGTGACGTATAGAGATACTCCCATAGGCCTCGTTCCCGTCTAAAACAGTATGTTCACTCTTCTATGACTGAAAGTGATGCCAAGAATGATGCTACGGTGCTGCTGAGTGAGCTTTTAATTCTACTATTCGTACTCACTCGGACCACCAAGGCTGAAGTCTTTTTCATACGAAAATCACGTCGTTCCATTTGCAGGGACATTACAACTTGCGACTTCTCCCTACAGTCTGTCGATACCATGTTTCCATTGCTCTTAACGGACCACCTTTCTATCAGCATACTTTATGGTTTTTTTAGACTAGCGTACAGAATTTCGATTGATAGAGTAGCCCATTTCCACTTTCATTTTCCGCTTCTGATTATTTTCTGATATGTTACACTTACACTCAATCATAGTTCCGGGTCTTCCACCTAACGTGTATGCTGAAACAGTTTTCTCCAATCTTTCGAGTATTTTCACAGCTGCGCAGTTGGTAAACTTGCCTGACGGTCCGCTGTCAGTTAAAAGTATCCAAACACAGTTAGGGGTTTTTGCCGCCTTTCATACGTCAAAACGTCATAGTTTTCCTAGTCGCACAATGGGTGATCACTAAAGCAATTTTCATCACGTGCTTAGATGATACAGGTAAACCGTAGCCACATGATACCGTGCTTGCATTAAGCACAATGGTGTTGACATCTAGACGTGATCAATGTAGTCAATAGAAACAGTTTAGTGTGTCAAAGTTTCAACATTTTTTCTAGCCCACTATCAAATCGTCCCACACGTTTTTAGTCGAACAATTTACTTTCACCGTGGATGTGATCTCAAGTATCGTTAAGTTGTCGTGTTTGGATAGGTGGGGAAGACAGGATAAAAGTACGCACATTTATTACTTAGGCCCAGAAACGTAGGCGGTAACGTTTACATACAGGACCGAAACATTCCTCACCAGCAGAAACAGAAAACACCGATGAGGAATACAAATGCTCGCTCGTTGACGGATTGCTGTAAATGTTCAGTCAGGCTGATGTGACTAACCCAAATAAACAGTTTTTAAAAATTCACTTCAAAGAAGACTACCGGGTCCTGGACGAAGGTTTATAACCCTTTGACCTCCTACATAGGGCGTTTTATTAAAATGGCACAATTGGGCTCTCTGTGGCTTATCCAAATGAGTCGATTCCCCTTAGATTTGTTCCATGTGCATCATTTCATCGTGTAATCCAGTCCTACCTTCTCAAGAACACCGACAAAACACTCATCTCACTCACAGCACAACCAGAAGGAGAGTCTGTGCTTAATTATTACCGGAATGTTCCACTTATCAGGTTTATCTAAACATTTTAACCACGAACCTATAGTATTCTTGTGGACATTCAATATATTCTTATGCTGCATATATTTTGTATACATCCAGGCCGATTTCAATTTGACGTTTTCACCCGCGCACACTGTTCAGTATCGAGTAAGTTTGCCGTAAACCACTCACTCTACATTAAACGTTTCCCCTGGTAACTTTTTGAATGCTCTGCTCTATGATCGAGCTTGTGTGGGTGGAAGTCAAGGCACTGCACCACAAAGTTGAACGAACTGATGACGATTCATTAAGATAATTTGCTTATCCAAACCTGGTATTCGTCGTTCGCATTGTAAGCAAGGCTGCTGCCAAGTTCCTCCGTTGTGAAAAGTTTGCATGTAGTTCACTGACTCAATTTACTTGCGTGTCCTGTCCTCCGAAAACTACCCCTCATCTTTATAGCAGCAATATACAGAGCCCTCTTTTTCTCGGATGTTGTCCGCCAAGTTCCACGCAAGATTCTCACAGGCTAACACTTGATGAAATCAGGTAAATCAATTCAATTTCAGCGCTATCCTGTAACTTCATTGTTCAGAAACAAGCCGCAGCGTTCTTTCTATAAGACTCGTTCAAAGATATACAAACAGTAGGTGTTGATACTTGTCAGGTTGCATGAGAATCGGTACTTTCACATCACTGAGAGCGCAGCAGTGCTTACGGACGCACGAGTAAACAGTCTGTTCTATGTGTATTTAGCTGAGGTGTTCGATTGCACAAACGCCGTTAACACTGATGTGACGAGGAGTTTGTCCCACTGTGAAGCTCCTCTTCACGGTAAGCCCTGTCAGGTTTTGGTGTTATTATCCATTAGGTTGTATAGGTCTCTTTTTAATTACGAAATGTAATGCAGACCTCGAATTTCAGCTTAGTATAGACCAATGCTATGGAAAAATAACGAAAACGCGCAGGAGACAGTGAATAATATTTTGTGTTCCCCAGTGATTTTTTCATCTATTCGTGTAACTAAACATTTAGTAGGTACAATGAGCATAAGGACCAAATGTCTGGTCACTAGCATGAATTAATTTGCCAGACCAATGATAGCAATGTCTCTGACTGAAAACGGTTTGCAAATATGGAGATTTCGGCAACAAAAAATGTAGTTGGCGGACATCTGATTAGTTTGCAAAGAAAACCCATCCTATACCAATCATCGAGGATAAAAGCCTAATTGCATTCTGTCTGATATTCACAGAATCCATGGACGCCGATCGAATTTCCCTCCAACCCGAATACGAAGCTGGCCAATCACCTCTGTTTTTGGATAATTGTACGGTTTTATCATTATTTCCACACACTCCTGATCGTATCAATGAACAAATTCATCGAATGGTACTAAATTTGTGGAAAGTGGGGCAGAACAGACAAAGTAGATGCTTCGGAGAAACGCCACTTCACATCCCTAATGACTTCAACATCCAATTGTAGTTGCCGGTTCATCTATCGCATCATCGCTGTGAGGCCCAAACGAAGTGACCTGCGTTCACAAGCGAACATGACCGAATGTGTAGACGTGATAATTTGGACGTGCCTAAGGTGGGGTTACTAGCGTTGTAGCTAACAATGTTGTCTCGTGGGAACGTGGATCATACTTTGGGCTCCGAACGTATCAGAGTCACACACTACAAACGAGATTAAATAAGGACGTGACTAGACTCTGTTGTGTTGAAGCGAGTTGATTGAAAAGTGTATCGGAGTGAGTAAGATACTACCAAATTTGCCTGGTTCGCAATTTATCCGATCCAAATCCTCGGTGCTTTTCTATCACTAATTGCTCATCATTCTTTTCCGTGTTTACTACCCAGTTTGCTTATTTTGATATGCTAATTCTTTCTGAATCACGATGAACTCAAGTGTACCGCAGGGTATGTGTTCATTTCGTCGGATAGTACGTGGCTTCCTTTCAACTTCGTGTATAGAAGTGATTCTGCACACAAAACTACCTGACGAATAGGGAATTTTCGCATTGAGGAGAGCTAAAAAAGAGCGTCTGTAAGTGAATCTGCGTTGGACGGTTTTGAAACCCAAGAGAAATCAGTATACGTTTACAATTTTGGAAGTTAGTTCATGAACAGATTGCCACTGATAAACCGTCAGAGGTGAGTAGCCGGAAGAGTAACTCAACGGTAATCCAACAAGTAAATTTCAAAGGCACCCGGATAAATAGAAAATCACGACGGATTAGCAACAGCTGAGGGGTCGAGAGCAGAGTTACTCCACTAAAGTGTCTGGTATCCTGAACGGTGCTCTCTAACCTATGCAAGAAGACATTCTAGTTACTCTGTTACTCAAGGCTCTAGTGAATCGTTCCAGTCTGGATCTCAACGGAGTCTTTTGTACAAGTCAGTTAGTTCGTACGATACCACAAGTTTAGAGGCTTGCACGTGAGATGATTATTTTGGCTAGGTTAATGCACATTCCCAAGTAGGGGTGTCGGAGCTGGAGGAATTACAAATCAGACCACCTCTAACGTGCCACCAGTGCGTTAGGAACCACATCAGTTTATGCAGTCTGTCTGGACAAGGTAGTGACCGATGTAGTGTGACTCGCTTAATGCCTTTTTAATACATGTTTCCATGAAAATCGAAGGCGCTCACGTGACAGGAAAAGCAAAGTTGAGAAAGTATTCCAATCTGAGGGTCCATCGATGAACCTGAAATACTCGCAAGTTAATCTAAGTGAACAGCTCGAAAAGGCCTATTCAGTAATACAAGCGTAGAGTTAGCCCTGCTAACCTGTGATGTATAAATGGATGGTAGACTAAATTAGGTTCACACGATAGTTCTTAGGCCATGCTTGTGTGTTGATGCCGAGGATTTCAACAAGAAGCATGCGCATAGTACAGCCAAAATGACGGAAAAGTTTATTCAGTTGTGTTAAGTAAAGATCAGTTTCTGTAGTCCACCAGCATAAAACGTTAAAACACCTTTGGTATTTTTTTTACCACTCTCACACTGTCCATTGTGTACCAAGTTCCAGTGTTATCAGTATAGAGCAAAGAATTGTTATCCAGTTATATTTTGAGTGCAAACAGAACAAACAACAGAAGCCATGGTGTTGAGTTTCGTGCCACACCGATAATTGTACCGTATCAGTCGGAAAGTGATCCAGTGATCGTGGCACCTGATAGCCGAAAGTGTTCCAGGTGAAGTTATGCTAGCTAGATTGCACTACACAAAACGATTTGAACTCCGCAGGAAAATAGCGAATCCAGAACAACTGGGAAATTCACGTACTACACTTCGTCACTTGAAACCTGTTTCATTCCGTTTCATTTCAATCTGCACCATGGTAAAAACTGTATGCTCACTAAATGAAAATACATTATGTTTGTCGGGTAGTCAAATGTTTTTCGTCAAGTTGCTATGTATTCACGTGCAATTGTGTAATACAGGCTATTTGTTCCTGAGCTGTATCTTGTTCCGGATTTCCATGCAACTAAGCTTATTCCCTTAATTCTTAGGTTTCCAAAGGTTTTTTTACGCTTATTAAATACTTTCTTGCTCAAATTACCCTCCACCGTTTGTTAGTTATCTTTTCGCTGAATCGTCTGTCCATCAACTCAGTCTTTTCATTTATCAGGTGACAAGGAAGCAAATCAACATATCCGCATATTTTAGGTCCGAAGTTTCTATCGTACGTTTCAGTAATTTGTATAACTCTATTGTTACAACTTCCTTCGTTAGTTAACTAAAAGCAATTCATGTCCCGAGGCATGATCGTTTTGTCATTTCATCTTTTTATCGGTCTTTCTTTTTGTTACATGGACCGGAGCTTTCAGCGCTGGGTTTTGCCTTTACTACCCAACCAAAGTCGAAATTGCCCGGTTCTTATCCCCTCTGCATAAAAAAACTTGACTACTTTTGAGTCACAGTGAAACTCTGTATAAGCAGTCACTTTCAAGCAACCTATATTGGTTTGCCTGACGAAGTGTATACATCACCACATTGTTCTGCAGCGACCATTTGTTCAGATTACACTACCTCCATATAACGGCCATAGGTCATTGGCATAAACCACTACAATTACGAATACCACTTCCAACAACGGTAGCTGTGATCAGCCGTGAGTACAATTTATGTATTGACCAAAATGCTCTTCCAATCACATATTTTATTTTCGGAAACTTACTTCAGAGACAGTGATTGGATTTTTAAACCGCTAATGAAAGCTGTATGAGTTTATTAAATGAGTGATATGAATCCAAAACATATAACAGTATGAGACAGTGTATCGAAGTTGATCGCAGTTGACAATATTTTGTGTTGAAAAAACTATTCATGATTCCTTCAACTGCGTGTACGGGGTCAACAGTGCCGATATCCAATCTTAATGAAATAACGAAGACTTGTGTTACTGCTGGCAATTAGCAGTTCGACTATCAGTGAAATCCAGGTATCCAAAGGATACATCAGATTTCCAACTTCAACTGTGTATCTCAGTGCTTAAGGAGAAAAGCATAAAACTAGTTTTTGAAGGCCAGAAACAAAATCTACACATTTTTCAAGTTTTTCCTCAAGTGAAGATCACTAAAACATCCTTCAGATCTTGTTGAATAAGATTTTCTCTGAACTGTGGTTGTCTATCGGAGTTGCTTAGACAAAAACAATATCAGCGTAAGAGCTGGGCCGATTCACTGACGAACAGACCATTTCGAGTAATATTCAAAGTGTGAACAGGACGGATGATTGGTATTTACGATCAGAATTGCTTG
Organism: Paragonimus westermani; assembly: GCA_008508345.1. Lineage (NCBI taxonomy): Eukaryota > Metazoa > Platyhelminthes > Trematoda > Plagiorchiida > Troglotrematidae > Paragonimus > Paragonimus westermani. The sequence goes on from QNGE01002220.1 coordinate 16,133, forward strand.
CACACCTCTAAGGCAAATTTTAGCACGCAAAGAAGAGGACAGTCAAGGTAGGAAGCACTGCAGAGGAGAATTCAATGGAAAGTGAGAAGTTGGCGCTGTTGTTGATGTGGAAAAGTGAGAAACTACGACATTTTTACCATGTGGCAAATCCTAAGGCATTGTAATTTTGGGGTGAGTTTTCTTGGTTGAAGACATCGCAAAGGTATTGTGGCCTTTGTGAATAAAGTGACGCTATTTTCGCGGTGGCTCTTCTATGCACACGAAAGCGCATCCGATTATTGAGAAGCTCATCTGGTTGTTTACATCATGACGTCACTTGTCGTCCATTTGGGTTTAAGTGGCAACTAAGATGTTACGGCAAGTTACAAACGGCAGCTGCTTTGCAATACATCAGTGGACTCATAGGCAACAGCTGATGACTTCACAGTGGAGCCTATCAGAACAAAACACAGCAGACAAACACTGAGTTGAGTCACATTTTTAGGCTAAAGTCTGACTGCTGAAGATGATAATGAACAGAGTTTTAGACACTACTAACAGGTTATGTTTTGTATACCAAAGGTTGTTCCGTACGTCTTCCAGACGAAGGTTACTCTCTACTACTTAATGTCTACGGCCTAAAAATGAAGTTGTCTAGAAATTCCGTCACTGTGCACTCCAAAATATAACCATGCACTCTAGATAGAGCTTTAAAATGCATCATCAGCAGTTCTGATGCGAAGGGAAGGAAAAGTCGAACAGTTGGAGGATGGAGAAAACATGTGTTGGGTAGAATAATGTCACTCTGCACCCCTACGCCAAATTACTATCATTCTGCAGCTCGAAGCATTAGGAAGAGACCGAATTACAATCTCGTTATTGTTGTCAGCGCCAGCTCTAAGCCTCGTCAAACTTTTTGCTTTTTATATGGGCGCAATATTAGTTCATATAGACTTTTTGCCTTGCCCAGTCCCGACGACTCCCAGTGTTTATACTGCTAGCAGCTTGTTTGACTTTTCCGATCGATAACCTAGCAAAAGCGTAATCCGTAACCGCAAGTCAACCTTCTTCATTGATGAATTAACAGAAAATCATGCTCAGCTGGTCCAGTGAAGACAATAACTTCAATCTAACTCAAAAATCCTGATAACTAGTCTATCGATTGGATAGAACAGAGTGATTCTGTTCGTTCTTCTTTAGAAATGATCGGGTAAGCTAAACATACAAGGTTGTGGTTTCACACTTCGGTCATGCCTTTTTTGAGGTTATTGGCATTTTGATTAAAACGCTTTTGTCACAACCATCACGGGCGGAGTGTAAACTGCGATCCGGACAAAGATGTGCACTATTGATGAGTTCTAATGAGAAGAAAACTCGGGTGTAGGGCTTCCTTTAATAGTGGGTTAGCGGAAAGACTTATCTGAATGTGAACGCTGCGACCAAGCCTAGGTGGAGTTTGATTTGGAATAACCGAAGAGAACTCATTAGTTACCAAATTTACCTAAGCATACTGCGGCATGTTTTTGCATAACTGTTAAATGGAGTGAGTTGAAAAGGGATCTCACATATGCATATTATTAACAAAGTTAAACGCCCCATAGATTGTAGTCGCCCAAATTCACGTTGGTCTTCTCAAGCGTAAATGTTCAAATATAACCGTGAAGTATCAGGATGATGTATTTATTTCGAATATATATTTTGAAAAATCTTAGTCAGTGACGCGCAGTAAAATGTCGTCCTGTTCACTTTCCACTAACCTACGCTAAAACTTCAAACCTTATCGTCTACTTAGAGAAAACCAGAAGTGTTATGTGGAGCTTGTAACTGGACCAAATTTCCCTCGTTATTGTCAATTACTTAGGTTAGCTAGCAACTAAACGAGTAAAGAGTGAAGCCTGTATATCGATAACAGAGCCCAAATTCCGTAATTTGGTTAAGCCTGAGTGCTACAAAAAGATACTCCTTTGAAGCAAGTGAACTGCAGATTCCATGGAGGCATTCTGGTGTTGCTTAGTAGGTTTTGAACGCGCCTTTATTCGAGGGGAGGAAGGGGGCTCGCATTATTCATCAAGAAACCACGTGTTCATTCCCAAATTTTAATGAACCGCACGCTATATTATTAATTTGTAACGTGTGGGTTTACTAGTTTTCCTTCCCTCTTGTCTAATTTAAAAATAGTTGTTCATTTATACGCTGTATTTACACAATCGTTGGTTCTGATTAGCTGGTGCGAAACGATCATGTGTTGAGTGACTGTATTTTGATTGTTTCACTAACTACTCTACCAAATTTTGTGCGTAGCCAAAACCACTTTGTGGCCAATCTGTTTGCAGTTCATCACACTGGTTATAGTGTTTCCTCGTGCACTAGTGCAATATGCGACTCTGGCTTGTAGAATCAGATGTTGGACACTGATCGGAAAAGCTGCAAATTTTAACCACACGCCTTCGATAGTTTATCGGTTTGACTCTCTTGTGCACAAAAACGTGTACAGACAAAAATCAATGAAATGTTGGTCAAGATTACTTCTAATTTAGCAAGTCCGAATTTCTTTGAATTTACGATAGGCCTACCAAAGTTGCTTGTATGTTCTAATTCAAGTTGATCATACAATTTATCGTTTTATCTGATGCAGACAAAACGGTCTCGGAATGCAGAAAAGCAACACGTGTTTCACACGAAATCATCCGCAAACAATGGCCTTGTTCAACTTCCTGGTTATTATTCTATATATAGGGTCGTATTCATTTGTGATTATCCACTCGGTCAATGAGTATGGTCAACTCTTCGATTACACTCAAATATTTTGCAAGCCACTCCCCCGAAAATCCTACTGTTTCAGTGTATGTCTAGACAGTTAATCATCTTCTTCCGGTTCACCATAATGCTAGTTAGCTTTGTAGGCGGAGTTACCCTAATCATCCACGAAGCTGCAATTGTCTTTAGTGGACCCTAAAATTAAATTTGACCTGACAAACTCGTTACTGTTTGGTCCCCAATAAGAGAATTAAGGATGTGAAGTGTACGATCGGAAGTTCCCCACTGTCAATCCCGAAGCAGGACAGCCCGATCCGATAATGTCCGGAAATGGGTGATGAAATGACTAAAAGCAAACGGACGAGAAATGACAAGTTTTGGACATGAACTCAGAATTAGCTTCCAGCCAAAATTTATGACCGTTTCCTTTTCAAGAAATGAACTGGACTGATGTTACACTCCTGTTAAACTCTTGTCGTTGCCACGACCAGCAGTCAGATTCCGATTCGCCCTCTGATCAGGTAATCTTTCTGACCATTTAGGGAACAACATTACAGCAGACAGGCACAGGTTTGACTATCCAAACGTGAAGCAACATGCACCGTTGGGTAATGCTCAGGTTACCTCAATTTTATACAGCTGTTATTTCAAATTCCAGTCGATTGCGCCTCCACTGAGACTTTTACTTTATGTAAACTTCACATATTTGATTCAGCCTGTTTAATTATGATGAGTATTGTAAACACTCTGATAGAGTTGTAATTAGTGCTATCAGCAGTTGCTCGCAGATTTCACTATCGAAAAGACGCACTTGTCTGTCTCGTTTTGAAAAGAGGCACTACAAGTTTTTTTTAGTGCATTCTCGCTTATTCTGGTTGTTTTCGCTGTGTTTTTACCAGTTGTCGATTAGACGATAGTCGTTTTTAACCACCTCTTGTCGCTCTGTGGAAGCACTGGCTCACACGGCAGGTTTGCATACACGCACACACAAACCAATCTGTTTGAATTTTGAAGTCACTGATTGTGAGTATGCCGCGTATGATGCCTCAGTCTGCACACAACAGCTTTTACACTCACGCCTCAGATGGAACTGTTCGGCCACCTGAAATGCCGACGCAAACGACTAAGAGTTATTCATCAAAATGGAGTCTGAGCTCGAAATTTTTGCGGAATCGGTGTCTCTTAAACTGCCACCAGCCAAAAACGGCTATCGTAATCTGAGGTGCAATGCACCCTATGACTGGTTTAACAGGACTAAACTGGAAGTGAGGAGCTTGCGCACGTTTGTACTGTTGTTGTTAGGACTCACCAGTACTGTCCAGCTCGGTCTTGACAAAAGATTACAAATGACGAACTAGCGAGGATTGTTTACTTAACGTTTATCAAATCCGAGGAGGCCAAAACAAGGTGATGATACGTTCGTTGTTATCGGTCTTTCCGGTCCGGCGACAAGGGTAGTTTATAAACCATCTGCGATGAACTAGATGTACAGCTTCTGTTACCCAGACAGAATGGTTTGAACCATCTTAATATACTAAGAAATTCTATCCGAAATGTAAACTTGGCGAACAAGCTTTATTTTATTTTGTGATTTTCAGACGAAAAATAACGAAGTAAATACGAAAAAAAATTAGCCAGCCAGTACTGTGTGAAGCATAGTACTCTGTGAATGTGGTATCATTTTGAAGTTACGGACGTGGCTACTACGGGCATTCTCACTTGCTCCAAAGACAGCTTGCATGTTTGGACGTAAAACATCTGCACGCTAAGACTACGGTTTTGCAGCCTGATTCCGACAGGAACTTCATTGACTGGGATACGTTGTGGTTCACTTAATCAGTAGAAAATCAGGCCATCTAAGACGAGATGTCGTCTCCAGTCAAATGTCCATTACACACGAACACGCCATTCGAAAAACTAATTCATTTAATGAGTTCATATTCTTCAAAGAATCGTGATCATACAGAAATGACTTAAAAGTTGCACTATCATGCTTCTGTAGGACGGTTTCGTAACTTGTAGTATGAACTATTCAGTAAGTTACAGAATCCGAGACTGAGGAATTTTGTACGATGGCTACTAGTCATGGTCGGTTGCAAGGATGCTGCCCTTGTCGGACTGAGTTACCCTTGAAATGACACTACTTAGCGAACGGGAACGGTTAAACTTGATTTTCACATACTAGTAACTTGTTTGTTCGCTTTCAATGCACTTATATTACTGTGAATTTGAAAATGTGTAGGTTATGAATCAAAATGAAAGTGGAATGGCCAAACTTCTAGAATTCTTAAGTCGATTTAAGAGACCCCTTAGATTTATGTGCCTGCATGAATATGATGTCTGTTTCAGGTCTTTATATATTCATATTTAAGAATATCTGACGAACCCGTCAAACACTTAGTTGATGTCCTCATGTTCAAACTGCTTTTTAAATCAGTATAAATATATGGGGAATTAGATTAGACACGAGTGAGCTGAGTCCGTTCAAAGAAGAGCCTGTCAAAAGCGCCGCAACGTATAAAGACTAAGTTGAATGCAATAAGGCATTCCGCTGTTTTCTTACCACACACAAAGTAGCAAGACTAAATATGTCCCAGAATATTTATCAGACGTTTCAATGATGAAGATATTCCTTCGTCTCCGTTTCGTTGCTGGCGACCTAAGTAACTTGCTGAGAATAAGCTTAATAAGATCGACTGCACTTAATTTCCTTGCAGCACAGTCAGTGCTAGTGTGCTCTACAACGCGAGTGCCAACTTCTTCCGTTCACGGACCAAATTGTTTCCATTACTAATCACAGAATATCTGGGTATTCATCAGTAGAACAGAGAGACAGTTAGGTGATCACATCAATCAACACACTTCTGTGTCGTTCAGAGACCGGATTGACGCAGTGGAACGTCAAATCAGAATCACACCAAAAGCAACTAACATCATCACCTTGTCTCTCTAAGGGTTCATATGCCGACTGCTAATCACCTCGGACAAAGCTTTTTGCACCTGTTATGTAGAAAAGAGACATTAGTGACTTCCGGCTCTATAGGCAGAAATTAGGTAAGACTGATTTCCAACTTGTGCGCACAGAAAGATTACGGTATTACAATTCGGTTGTTTTAATACTACATTTACCTCAGCAAGTTAGATGCGACAGTTATAAACAAAATTTGATGTACACACTTTTTCCGCCAATTTTGAGTTGCCTGCTTTTTCTGTTCTTTGCCAAACATCTTGGTTCCTTTGTAGTATGCACATGACAGAATGCAGTGAAACGATCCCAAGAGATACGTCGTGCAGCGCCACGTGGATGATGTACATTTTTGGCGTCCGTAACGTTAACCGAATATTCCAGATTTTCAGAGGCCTATTGTTGGGCGGCAGATACCAGGGTTTTATGATTCAACTGACGTTAATTACCTTTAGCTTATCGGTAAGTCGAGTAGGTCGCTGTTGGTGAATATGTGGCAATCAGAGACTGAATCTCGCTCACCTGCCCAAAGACCCACATCTGTCGACCACACTCTCCCCATCCCTGTGGTTACGGCTTTCCCACAGTTCAGCATGAAACTGTCAAACTGTAACCGGCCTGCCCAAAATCCAGTACTTGGACACATATTAGACCGATCCGGTCGCATTTTGTCGGTTCGCTATTGTCTGTTAGTCGCGTGTGTTTACATTTGTTGTGTTTTTGGGACCTGTGACGGCCTATGGCGCCCAAATATTGCATCCTGCGAACGCAAACGAATTGGGGGTTGCTCCTGGTAGTTTATGTCAATAGTACCACGTTTCCTACGGCTTGGTTTGGCTGTGATATTTGGCTTAGCTGGTCATGCGTGCGCCGCTCAATGTTTGGAGGTTATAAACGTGGCCTAATCTGAACACTCTGGCAGGCTGTGTGTTTGTTCTGGGGAATTGTTGAAGAATGAACCAAATATTCTACAGGATGTGCTGACGGAAAAAGCCTGTCCCTCTTGGTTTATTAAGGAATTCAGTCAACCAGCTGTAATGGAACAGGTGAAGCTTACCCTACCCAAATGTTGGTGGCTGGAAATCTTACCTTCGAAGGGGATGACGTGACTTTGCCACTACAGCACCACCTTCAGACAGCTATCAAGCGGGTGATTAACAGTTTTTAATTGGCTGAGTTTTACAGGACCGATCGTATCCCAACACCCCCAACTAAATAGCCAGTTCCTCCGTCCGCCAAAGATTGTGTCATCTACCAACACCAGCGTGGGTTTGCAGTCATCTGCATTGGCAGAACCGAGTGCAACTTGTACACCAGAGTTAGTGAACATATGCCGACTTGGGTCAAACGTCACATTACGCAACCTACTAATCGTACGCCAATCGCCGCCATGGTCACTCGAAACTACGAGCAGCCTAACTCAGCTATTGCCCGACATTTTTGCTGACTCATCGTCAATCGGACACGGCCAAAGAGTTCAAACCACAAACCCACGCCTTCTTTGATAGGTCGAGATGGTTGCAATTAGAAGTAGCAGGCCCGCCCTGTGTATTAAAGAAGAACTGTTCAACACCACCTCATTGCCAGGACAATGATAGGGTCTGTGTACCAATAGACGATTGGCATTTCATTGTAATTTGCTCTGTGGTCTTATTTTGATTGGATAAAGTTTAAAAGTCCGTCATTGAGTTGCAAAGAAATCTTTCATAGCAGGAATTGTGAAACGTGACACTTCTGACCGAACTCTTTGCACTTATTGCAGGAAAACATTGTTTTATTATCAGCTTTGATGATGAAGATGCGATTAAACAAAATGCTGAATTCGACTGAACCGTTAATTCATCGCCTGAATCGCTACCTGAAAAGGTCCGTGCCAGTCATTTATGTTCCATCGCCGGTCGCGGAAGTGGTGGTCCTGGCGGCGGAAACAGCAGTGGAAAACTATCATTGGACAAAGTGGATCCGTTTGCGGCCTTGCGAAAAGTATCGAACGACTACCTGGTCCTAATTGTGTGCATCACAACATTTTTCTCCTATCTCCCGGAAGCTGGTCAATATTCTTGTTTTTTTGTCTACTTACGATTGGTCATGGGTTTTAGCGAGGAAAATGTTGCTTTGTTTATCGCCGTCGGTCGTATACTCTCTTGCATTGCACAGACTCTGTTTTTAAATCTGCTCAACAATTATGTGGGACCCAAACGAGCCATTATCATCGGTATTGTATTCGAGGCCATTCAACTCACATTGTACGGCTTCGCCACTCAGCCCATACTTCTGTGGTCTGCCGGTCTGATTGCTGCCATGGGAACAGTCACCTATCCACTTTTAAGCGCGTTTGTATCAAAACACGCAGCGGCAGATCAACAAGGCGTTGCGCAGGGTCTCATCACCGGCATTCGTGGACTTTGTGGTGGATTAGGCCCAGCGTTGTTTGGATTAATATTCTATATTTTCAGAGTCGATCTGAATAGCCAAACTTCTCACCGGTCAACACAGGCCACTTTAGTGCTATGGATTACACACGTTGATTACACGATCAATTGATTCCCGGTCCGCCGTTTGCGTTCGGTGCGCTGCTCGTCCTCTTGGCTATTTTTGTTTCTTGGTTTATTCCGGAAAATCCAAAGGTCATCTTGACCACTCTACCTCTCACTTCTTCCTCTTTCACCGACGGAGCTAGTGTTGGTCCGGTTGTGGTCAAATCCTACGAGGGTCAACGCCTAAGGCGTTGCTCACCCACAACCACTGAACTGGACGAGTTCTCGGCCTCTTTTGATCATGGTGATGTGTATGACAGTAGTAAGGCTTTTCTGGTGGACACGAAGTCGCCCTCTAGGCAGTCGTGTCTGGCTACCACTGAAGACCACTCTGTAGTCGGCTCGGATACTGGACTATGGGATCGTCTCATGTCCGGTTGGTCTTCCACAGATCGTCGACGCGTGCCTGTGAGCAGGCGTACCAATAGACGTTTTCGTCAGCCCACTGTGTCGTTCACACGAACGCATTTTGTTGAACCTTTTCGACGTCTGTTTACAGGCCATCACCAAGTCTGGCACCATCAGATTTGATAGTTCAGAACTACCCATCCTGGGCGGTCATGGAGACGAGTTGAATTTGGATATGTTTGTCTCCGGCAATATGAATCTTCTGCGGGATAAACACTCGCAAGTCCGCAATGAGTTTGCCGAGGCCGCTGACCTCAGCAACTATCGAAGCCACAACCTGAAATAATTTCTATCCAATTCCGTTACGGCTACTACAAACGATCTGATCACTGTGACCTTGTCAGACGCTGATCGGATTGCAGCTCACCGGTTCGACGCGATTCAGTGACTGACGGAGGAATCAAGTAATTCTTGTGAGTCTGCTCTTGCAAACAACTTGACGTCACACGAGAGGCTCAGAGGATGATCCCGTGATTTTATCTGCATGGTTGATTTGTCTCAGCCGAGATAGAATGTTTTAGTACGCGTTAAGTAACATGCATAACAGGGAGCCATATGCATGCAAGCTGGCTTGTTATCACAATCAACAACACCTTGTTCTCATTTGTGGACAACATACGAGTTGTATGTCACGGATAGTCCGGATATATTTTGTGGCTTCTAAAGTCATTCAAATAAGTGGGGAAAACGTCTCACTGCCATATGCATAACTTATGTAAAAGTTTGGCTTTGAAAACAAACCATAGATTGTCGTGTGACAGTAGGTGGCCACCTTCGAGAAGTGAATGGTCAGGGTGGTGACAAACGACAACCACGTCAGTGACATCAGTGGTGAGGATGGGGAAGCTACAGTAATCAAATTATCGATAGTGATAGCGCCGATGTGTTGCGTAATGTTAACAGTCGTTCGTCAATGGAACGATTTTTTGGTTTCAATCTGAAGAACATGAAAATAACAACGACGTCAAAATGACGGATTTCGTGTAGTGTGATGATCATGAAGCGTATTACCAAAAGCAATATTATGAAACAGTTAGTACTGGTGAAAATTTTAACGACAGATGACAAAGACATGCAGGGTATTTTAGATTATATTGGGTGTGCTATTTTTCTGGCTTACCGACCAATCCGGAACGCTCACGTTGTTCACTAGGAAGATACGCGATTGGGAGAATGAGTCCGTGTTGGAGTGAATACTGTTCGGAATAGGGAATAAGGAAACCATAAAAGCTAGCACATATATGTAGTAAATCTCAGCTAAAGATTTAGAAATACGAATTTATCCAGTGATGGATGCACAGTAAAATGATATTCCGTTTGACAGAGTTCGGCTTGGGGCGTCTGGTAAGGTCAACTTTCAGAACTACGTGTGTAAATGGACAGCACAACAGAAATATTTACTAATGGTGACCCAACTCCGGTAAAACTTTAGGTGAGCCTGAGTGTAGAATGGGCTTAACATGACTTAAAAGTGGCAAGAAACGATCAAACAGCTTTTACTTCCCTGTACTTATGGTTATACAACTGAATATTTGCGAGACGAGAAGTGTTTCACTCTCGAACTGAGATACTGTGAGGTTTACTATCCATCGGCAAGGGTAGCTGAGTTTTCTCAAGGTTTTACCTGATGCTACTTGGGGCGATGATTCATGTCAGTTTTTGAGTTACAAACTGTCCGTTGGAAGAGGAATGGAGGATTGTCCGAGTCAGTAAATTACTGGATGAATCGGAATCCTCTGTACGTTAATATCATTTTTNGGGGATGCTACTCACTTTTCCACTCAAATTCAGATATACGTTTCAGCTGGGAACTGTAAGCTTCAGAGGTCGTTGTTATCACACTCCATCCGAATTTCATAAGATATCCGCACCAAATTTAGTACGAGCGTCGTGTTTAACATGTTATTGATAAATAGATTTGAAATAACAACGTCACGAGCAAGTTGTAATACTCTAGGTTTCAACCACCTCGGATGGCTTTTATGCTTGCAAATTGGGCATGTCACATTCCATTCCGTAGTTTACCTACATCTTGCTAGACCGCACCATCATGTACACTTTCAGATCACCTCATCTGAGAAATGTTCAGGTTTCTCGACTGACTCGTGATTAGTTAGGTGGGTGACATACAAGCAATGCGGGTTACTCAGGCTGTCAACTAAACATGGTGCGCAACGAGATGATTAGGTCAGTGAAGCGTCTGACGAAGTTCTCACTTTTTCCATCGCGAATCGGTTATTCTCTATCAATTCCTTTCCTAAGTATTGCCACACAATGTGTAAGCCATTGTAAAGGCGCTTGAATCAACTCGAATTGGAATCAGCTATCGTGACACTAGGACATCTTCCGAATGTGATGTGGTTTGTCGAAGTATCGATCCTAGTGTGATGGTGCTATTTAATATAAGACCGGGTACTCCGAACGTATACCTTCGAAATCAGTCTTTTTTCATTCCGATTATAACGTCTTATTGTTCTATGGGCCGGTCTCTACAAGTTTCGCTTTCGCTGGTTTCGGGGACTCGCACACACTGTTAGCAGTTGGATTATGTGCAAGCAGGCCAGTAATTCTGTGTGTACGATTCGCAACAAATCTTCATGTAGTATTTGGATTATTTTTTAGAGAGGTCTGCAATGTATGTGACAGTCGAATCGGTTACATAAGCGATAAGTGAATTAGTGTCCGTTGATTAGACCCATCCGAGGATGGCATATCAAAACTGGAATCAACGAGCTCGTACTGTTATCTAGAACAAATCAATCTCGTGTACCACACTTTCAGCAAATACGAACTTCGACAGAGAACATTCAGTTTATTTGTTCGCGTACCGCAGGACGCAAAATGAATGGATCATTGTAATCGATCATTGTTGCATACCTGAGTCTGATAAAATCCACCACGTCTTTCTGTTGCCAACTGACTGAACGTGTGTGTATGCAATCCGCGGCATCGGTTAAAGTACACCTTTATCATGGTTTGTTGAGGAATGAAAGTGAAGCAAGGCTGCTAATGGGCCATCCAACTGGCTCTCTCTGCTCATTATATTGACTATCTTTTCATCGACATGGACCGGCCCATTATGAATTGAAGCAAGTTGCCGTTTCATTTTCCGCTACACTAGCTCTCTGCCCGTCCTCACAGGCACGCAGACTCAATCTGAATATTTGCCGTCGGAAAAAACCTGCTTCATCTTACCAAGTTCAAAAGTCGGTTTAGAGATGTTGGAGCAGCGGCTTATTAAGCGCGTTATAATCAGTGGCCTTCTGCTGGTCTCTGTTTCAATTTCGTTGTTAAATGTTAGAGGTGGTATAGCTTATTTACCGCCAAACAAATGCGCTTATTGTCCGTTTTTTTGTGCTTCCCATCCTGTAGCAATTGATTCCCGGTCCGCCGTTTGCGTTCGGTGCGCTGCTCGTCCTCTTGGCTATTTTTGTTTCTTGGTTTATTCCGGAAAATCCAAAGGCCATCTTGACCACTCTACCTCCCACTTCTTCCTCTCTCAGCGACGGAGCTAGTGTTGGTCCGGTTGTGGTCAAATCCTACGAGGGTCAACGCCTAAGGCGTTGCTCACCCACAACCACTGAACTGGGCGAGTTCTCTGCCTCTTTTGATCATGGTGATGTGTATGACAGTAGTAAGGCTTTTCTGGTGGACACGAAGTCGCACTCTAGGCAGTCGTGTCTGGCTACCACTAAAGACCACTCTGTAGTCGGCTCGGATACTGGACTCTGGGATCGTCTCATGTCCGGTTGGTCTTCCACAGATCGTCGACGCGTGCCTGTGAGCAGGCGTACCAATAGACTTTTTCGTCAGCCCACTGTATCGTTCACACGAGCGCATTTTGTCGAACCTTTTCGACGTCTGTTTACAGGCCTTTCCACTACTACGGCCATCACTAAATCTGGCACCATCAGATTTGATAGTTCAGAACTACCCATCCTGGGCGGTCATGGAGACGAGTTGAATTTGGATAATATGTTTGTCTCCGGCAATATGAATCTTCTGCGGGATAAACACTCGCAAGTCCGCAATGAGTTTGCCGAAGCCGCTGACCTCAGCAACTATCGAAGCCACAATCTGAAACAATTTCTAGCCAATTCCGTTACGGCTACTACAAACGATCCGATCATTGTGACCTTGTCAGACGCTGATCAGATTGCAGCTCACCGGTTCGACGCACAGCATTACAATCGCCCGTATGTCAAGCCGCGAAATTTACTCACCACGGTTTCCACTTCCAGTTGTTTATCTCGTGATATGGATGAACGGAGATGTTTGTTGTCCAGTTCGTTTGAGCCATTTGAAGAAATTGAAGGGGACTCAACGAGGTGTCCTCACGCTGCCGCCACATCTGTGGACAGCACAATTCGAACCAGCATGATGCCAGCTTGAGTTATGCGAAACTGCGTAATTGCACCTCAGACTGCTGTCTAAATGGTGAGTGACTTGCTTCTGATTTATCATATGACCATATCCAAATCGTTTTTCTGTGTCTCTTCAGGCTCCCTCACTTCGGTGAAACTGAATGAGGCCGTTGATCACGATTAGCGGTAAATTAGGTGTGCCACTTTTTATTTGCACACGATTATTCTGTCAGTGTTACTTCATTACTTGTACAGGGTATTGCCGATAACTATTTCATGCTGAGTATTTGGTTAGTTGTAAAACAAGATTCTTTCTGTGTTGATCATATTTATTCCTTCACTTACTACTCAAAATTTGGGTGAATGAAATTTTAAGGCATCCCATCTGTTCATTGTTTCTGCCAATTTTGCGTTCTTGAATCATCGAAACTGTTTAGTGACAAAGCGATGTCCGAATCCCCTTTCGAATTTCAATGATTAGACAAAGCACAATGACTTGGCATGCTGATGTTTCCGATGTGAAAGACTGCTTGTGTACAATGTGATACGTACGTCGATGAACTAGAACGAATCCGCTCGGCGGAGAGAGATCTTCATCCACTTTTAAATGTTTGCACTGATTAGGGCTACACAACACATGTGGAGTTTGTCATCGATGCATTTCACGTTCGACCATGAGAGTTCGTTATAAGTGGCCCATGATGCGTAAGGACGTAATTGGCACTGTTCAGACAGCTGGGACCAGGCTGTTGGACCAAACCTCCTCCCTCCTTCCCTTTTCAAGGATGGTGGGAAGATGTTAATATCGCAACTAGGAGAACTCCCGCAGAAACTGATGAGGAACCTGGCGACTGATGCTTATCAATAGTAGTTTCCGTTTTCAAAAAGCGGACTGGATGTCTAGGTGGCAGCCTTGGAAACATCGGTCTAGTGTCTGTTGCATCCAAGTTACCTTCAGGCCTTATGTTGCGTCGGTTCACTAAACGCGGAGGAAGTTGGGTGCGTGAAGAATAGGCAGGATTCCGATCTGGTCGAGGCTGTGTCGTTCATATTTTTGCGTTGCGACGGATCTTGGACCATCGGCACTCTTGCAGGCAGCCGACGGTCGTGGTGTTTCTGGACGTAAGAGCTGCCTTCGATTCGGTTGCTCGTAACGTTCTTTGGAACTGTCTTCTTCGCAACGGAGTACAGTATTTGAGCAATACGTGAATCTGTTGGGATCACTGTAAGCTCACTGTGCAAGCAGGTTGAGGGTTAATGGACAATTGTCTCGAGCCTTCATCACTTCTGGTGATGTATTTCAACGGTGTTTGATTCCCACCTTGTTCAATTTTGTTATGGACAACATTTTGGAAAGTGCGCTTGAGGAGTCCAGTGAGCCTAGTGTTGAGCATCTTCGTGTCACTAGCTTGACCGACATGGAGTATGCAGATGGGGTTGTCTTAGCTAGTCCCTCTGCCGAAGACATGGGGACCACGTTGAACGATGTGAGTGACCGTGTTGGTTTGTATGGGTTGCGCTTCGCACTTTCAAAGTGCAGAGTGCTGCTTCAAGACTGGGACATTCGCACTCCTCCTTTCTATGCCTCAGCAAATCTGCTTGAGATTGTGGACAATGTAACATACTTGGGCAGCACTATCTCATCAGCCTGCAGTGTTGCCGATGAGTTGTCAGCGGGGGTGACAAAGGCACGAGTTGCCTTTGCCAAATTGCGTCCTCTCTCCTCTGTGCCGTTGAGAAGGCATTCGGTTATTGTTAACATGTAGGGTATATAATGCTGGCGTACATTCTGTTTTGCTCTACGTTTCGTAAACGTGGTCTGTTCGCAGCGAAGGTATGTGGAGGCTTGTTGTATTTGACCGTTATCCTCTTCGTCAGTTAGCCGACATTAAGCGGACTGATGGTGTGAGCAGAACGACCACTCACCGGCGCGTATTCCGGAATGCTCGGTGTGTGCGAACAGTTGATCAACTAATCACGTTGCACAGCCTACGATGATTGGGTCATGTATTCTGCATGTCAAGTGAGCTTTTACGGTGCCGGGCACTGTGTACTGAGGCCACCAACAGTTGGGTAAAACCTCGTGATGGTCAGGTCACAGCGTGGTCACGAAATGTGAAGACCTTGAATGGCTGGTTAGATTTCGAACAACTCTCAGCACTGACTAGCACGTATACCACCCTTACGCGTGTACCAGTCAACCTGCAACAGAATGTATCCTAACTGAAAAGCATGATGAGAATTACTGAAAACATGTTTGCACCATTACTATCCAGCTACTTGGTGAAGTCGGACTATTGTTACTCCGTATTGCACGGGCTAGTGGTGAGAATCTCTGCTGACCAGGCCATTTGTGGAAGAGCTTCCAGACCTGGTTATTTCAAGTTCTATGGTCCTCTGACTGTTCTATACTTCTGTGTTTTTCTGGTTACACACACCGCTTCGTACTGAGGTTTCTCGCTCCTTGTGTGCTATTACAAACTGCAGCCGTTTTATCACAACGTGTTGGCCAGCTTACGTCGTCCTGCGTCATTCCTACCGTCACTTTGATCCGTATCTCTGGAACTGGCCATTCTCTTGTATGTGGAGCTCAGATCTTATTTCGTCGGTGTACATCACTCCAGATTACGGTTTGGGAACTCAGACACAATGTGACACAACCGATAATTGCTTTTTCAGCACTGAACTCCGACACACATGCCTACCAAGCTTTCTGCCCCCAATTCTTTTCTTTATTGCCGGTCGAACCGACTCTAACTAACTCTGACTAACCGCCTTCAATGGTCATGGCGATTTTTTCTGTTACATTTCATACGCACACTGTCAAGTTAGTTTAGTGTATTTATTGTCGATGTGATTTATAAAAACTTCCAAATTCGACCATTCAGCGTATTAGCTCGTTTAGGTGGAAAAACACTAGATCTTCCACTCAATGTGTGTTCTTTCTGAAGACTGTTGAGCTGGCATCTTAATTATATAGTCGTGTCCATCGATGGTAACAGATACCGGGTGCATATTGTATATTTTGTCTGTACATGCACATATGGTACATTGTACACTGCACCACAGATCACTGGTCAGCTCCGCTCTTCGGGAAATCATGAGCAACAGCATCAACGTGATCGGATCAAATGAGGGCCACCTCTTGTCAGTCAGTCACAGTCTGGACTGTGGTGAACATGGTCGCTTTCTGTGCAACCGTTGGTTCATTCCTGCGGCTTACCATTTTTATGTTGAGAGAGAAACGAGTACAAAACCACGATAGATCTTGGTAGGCATTCAACTGTTCGGGCTGTGAGCTCATGTGACCTACTGCCAGGTTAAACTGGTCATGGAATAGACTATATTTATATCGCTGATGTGGCGAGGACACTTTTGTCGAGGATTTACCCACCTTCTTCCTTTTTGTCGTCAAATGAGAGAGATTATGTTGCCAAAAAATGTGTTAATATGTTTGGTTGTGTGAACACCCGGTTTGTTAGTGTTTTCTCACTGGCCTTTATTGATTTAACGCGTTATTAAATCAATAGAAGTACGTTTTCACGTACTGCTGTGTCTGTGCGTAAGTTTGGTCGTAACACACCAACATGTGAATTTCCGTACCGCATCAGTTCACTTTCGATCGCCGTATTCGAATGACCTTGAAACGATTTCTGTCCACATACAGTCCTACGATTTATGCAATCCCACAATGATCATTTTCTCATTAATTATTGTCAGACTTCGATTGTTACTTAATTATCGCATTCGAATTCATTTTTTCACGCTTTCTGTCTTGATGTGGTTGGATGTGACATTTGATACCGCCCTGTTATGTGTGCACGTATAGCTCAGAATGTGCCATTAGTCGACCCCGTAACGGCCATTCGATGAAATCACGTGCCAATATAGGTCGCGTAAGTATTTCTGTCGCAAACCACCTGCGTGTAAATTTGGTATTCGACAAGGTCTGTCCTATATGTATAAAGTGCTTCCGCTTGATCCGTCTCCACTACTGCTCTCACATTTCATTTTGTGCAATCGTAGCCGACGGACTTAGCAATCCGCTTCGTGATCCCTGGGAGTGTTTACATTTTTAGTTCATGTGTCATAATTCGTGACGAACCGGATGATGCTAATTGCACTGCTGTAACTTATCGAATTTCTTTTTTATTGGCTTCAGCGTCACACACAGGTATCTTCATCTAACGAGAGATCAAAGCGTTCTGTGAACAACCAAGCACCTTATCACTCGTTTCCTGTTCCCCTGCATAGTTTTCTTGATATTGTTTTTCCCATCACGCAGCCTCCGCGATTATCACTCTTACAGACTGATAGCACACATCCGTTCTTGTTCTACTGTGTATATTTTGGTAACCGTTTCACCACCTTTTTTCCTATATACGTTGAACAGGTATATTCTTAATCTTATACGCACATGCGTCGTTGCTGATTTTCTGTTCCGATGTTTCATTCGACAGGATTGATTGTCTTATTTCGTCCCTTGTACTCTCTTCTTCGCTTGTTCCTGATCGTATGATCATTCCGTGATGTGGTGCAAATGCACGCTCGTTGTGATGCGGTTTTTGCTAATTCCGTTCAGTTTTAATCATATTTTTCTGTATAGTTCCATATTTTACGAAGATCACATCCCTTGGTAAACAGTCTTAACTTGATCGCTGCACGTGTACTCGACTGTTTTACTTTTTACGTTGGTAAAACTTATCTTTCTGAACAACGTACTTTGGATTTCCTCCCTTTGTACCGCACCTCTTTCTAATTGTGCATTGAAAAGAAATGTCAATTTGTTTGCTGTAAGTACCGCTTTTCGATTTGCCAAACAAACGTTCCCATTTTTCCAGTTGTTCGCTCTAATTTCCATCAAAATGTGGTATACATAGCTGCAACCTGGCCATTTTAGTCCTAGCGGCCGTTGGCCTGACCAGAAAGTATGGTGGCTTGAAACACTGTTCACTTTGTCAGCTACACCGAATACAACAGAACGATGATCTATGTGAGAAGAAAGTGCACAGAACAACGTCGAACAGAGGAGCGGTAGATCTTGCGGGTACACTATTCCCCGTGTTAGTTGTCATCTCCGATAACGTTTCCGACCAAAGATTTGGTTCACAGTCGGGCAGGCTGCACGATCATCATCATAGACAGCAATACATCAGTGGTTCACACTAATGCTCAACTGCCACACAACCATGAAGAAATAGAAAACCCTATATAGAAAGAGAGAAGGAAAAAGAAGGGGACGGGAAGGGACCTAACTACTGAAAATAATCACGGCATCAAGGTGCCTACACCTTGCGAACAAACAACCGAGCTGCAAGTGAGAGTAAGGCATCATCTGCGCGGTATTGTAAAGATATTCCATTACCACTTTGTTGTTTGACTATCCCGCGGTTTTGCTCTACTTTTAGTCCCACTGAGTAGTGGTTAGTACAGTAAACGCTCAGCTCACACGTGATATGCGTTACCCTACCACCACAGACTGCGTTGATCGCATATCCCGGATTTCCCGCAACACGCTGACGAACCATCGTGTTGCCTACTGGATCTACACCAATTTACAGAGACAACAATGGTGAAGCATGGCTGGTCTGTTGATATGATTGCTGCTTTTAAGGTATGGTTGGCGGTATCTGATTCGGATTAGTCAGTCACAGTGACCGAAGCCAAAGGACGCCTGCGCTTAGCCATCACCATAAGTGGCTTATATTGTACCACTCGCGGTGTCACCCACGCACCACATATGTAGTGTAAACCCGAAGGAGTAAGAGAGTGTAAGTGAGGCCTTTGTATCCAGCCGGCCAATACTGGTTAGCCAATCGGTTAGCTAGCACGAAAAAGAAACCCTTATCTCTCGAAACATAATCAGACAGAGAGACTACAATGACAAGATGTAAGCTAAGAAAAAAGATGTGTAAAATGTAGTGCAAGAAGTTTTTCAGTGCAGAATTGCATTCTAGAGAAGGCAAGGATGGAAAACAAGATTCATATTGGAGTCGGCAAAAACGAACCATTCATCCTTCAATACATCAACAAAGCTGAATAAGAAAATAGGCACAAAACCGCAGGCACCCAAGTTTCTGAAAAGAGGGGCGGATTAGTTACCATACGACCATGTTCTTGATCGATGCAATCATAAGAAATCGAATGGATATACTGATATTGTAGCGAGAAGGCGTCCAACAAAGCACAATCTCTATTGTCCAAATCGCTAGTCACATGCAACGCGCACTCTCGTTTATGAGTCGTAATTCCAACCCGCAGCACCCCCCGGTTTCCGTTCACACGTCGTGTGCACTTCTAACCGGTTTACGTGCGTGACCGGTGCCTTCTATCGGAGGGTTTTCCGCTTGCCATTCCTCGTCTGTTTGTCCGATTTCGTTGCGCGATGGCTCGTCCGGCTGCTCGTGCTGTCCGCCATCCACCCAGTGTTGGCCTTGACCGTATTCCAACATCGTGTCGAGATGTTCCTCTGAATGTTGGAAAAACCACGCCTCCGATCTGGCCGTCTGTCGTATTTCGCCTGCCCTGCCTCGCCCGTTGGTCCGATCTAGTCGAGCGATGACTCATCCGGTCGCGCACGTTGTCCTTGATCCGATCGCGGCAGGTTTTCGAACGTACCTCTCCCACGTTGAGGTATTCGGCCGAGCGTTCGAAAACTCGCACCCCCGACCTGGCAATCCACCACAATATGACCTGTCCGGGCATTATATACTGATGCCGCGCGGTGGTCAAGCAACAACGTGGTCACGAAACATGAAGACCTTGACTGCTCCATTGGGCAAAGTCGGCAGGTATCGCCTGCCTGGATGAGGTCCTCGTGATCACAAACCGCTGATTAGGGACGCTATCCGAGATGGTGATTTGTCGCAGTCGATGGCGTACCTGTATCCATACCATTCCTAGTTCTTCCGCTTAGTCTTCTTTTAGTGTTTGTCGACCTTCTTAGTAACGTTTCCTTCTAGGGTATTCCACGTCAGTGGTGTGGTGAGCGGCGGCCCGAGCCATTGTGCCTTTCGGTCAAGCTCATGGCTGTTATGATGATGATCCGACCCTAACGTATTTGTCTCTTCGCCGACAGCGCACTATGAGTGCGTTGGTGACTCACTAATCCCAAACGGCCAGCGCATTCGCGGCTGCACACATCGCAACGCCATATAGTCGTCATCACGACCGGTGGTTCCCTTGCGCACCGCGAGCTTAAGTTCTCGGTCGCGCATTAACTGCTCGTTGAAATTGCGGATGGCTGTCCGGTTCAACGCCAAGTCGTACCAACACTTAAAATCAATATTCCAATGTGGAATACTTACTTGGATAACATCCTGGTACCTCTGCTTTTGACCACTAGGATTTCGCATATCTAATTTTACTTGTCTCTACAGCAGCTGCTTCGGAATATGGTCACCGCCCATTCGGCAGACGTGACCTAGCCAACGAAGCTGATTCGACATCAGCGGGGCTTCCATCCCGTCCACTTCTGCTCGCCGTAGCACCTCAGTGTCCGGAACCATATCCGACCACCGAATACCCAAGATTCACCTCAGACGTTGCGCACGGAAGTGGCTCGGGTAGCGCTCGTTTTGTTGGTAAAATGTTCACGTTTCACTGCCGTACGACAGTATAGACAGCACCATTTGGTGATAGACAAGGAGCTCAGTGCTCCCTTCAAGCTGTGGTTCTGCCAGACACGTCTTTCAAGATGTCCGAAAGCAACACTAGCCTTGGCCACACGAGCTCTCAACTCGCGGTCTACGGACAGATAGGTCGAAAAATTGCTACCGAAGTACCAAAAGTTCACGCAGCTATCGACAACGTCTCCATTGACGTGAATTTGGAGTGAAGATGCAGAAATAGCTCCTTCACCCGGGAAAGGCTGAAAGAAAAGTTCTTACCTGTGTTGATATGCAGTTCAAGCTTGGACAATGACGCAAGGAGGAGCGCACAATAAACGATGTTGTATGCAATACTTAATAAAGGTGATTAGAAGAGGCATACACTGAACCTCGAACGATTTATTGTAACTCTTCAGATCCACACTGGGAGGATCCCTCATCAAACAAAAAATGATTCCCAGAACGAGGGAGTTGAGCCACTCACTATATCTGCCCGTCGGTCCGTCTTCGCTTGTCTTTAGTTTCACCGTCAGCAATACCGAAGCGGCGGTTGTCTGTCTACCTGTCGGTTGAACGAGTTCCTAGAATACGTATGTGTATTCGCGGCATCCATCCAATCAACACAGACAGACAGCCATTACGTTATAAATATATGTAATATGGAGGGTCATGTGACTGCCATTCTCGCTAATAACAGGAAAATATTTCAGACTGATGGGCATGTGAAACAAGGGAATTCCGTTCACTTACGAACATGGGAACGGGAACACCGCAGGCCGGAATTAGCACCTTGCACTTTGGAGGTGTGAAGGACGTTTCATGCAAACCCGCCTCATTATTCATCTCGTTCGGCATAGTCCGCACGTCATCGATAAAGGGTTTAGGCAGGAAAATGTTATCCACACACTTCGTATCAACTAACTTCATGCCTCAAAAATACTGCACGCCATGCTCGTCGAACTGTATGAGCACACCTAGAATGTCGCCGGCTGTAAAAAATGAATAGGAAAGGAGAGATCTGACTTTTCTAGTGAAAACCAATGGAAATGACGAACACGCGAGACGATTGTCTATAAATCCTCGATCTGCCTGCAGTGAGTTTAACTAGATCATATATTTCCCTCGGACTCTCCTGCGAGAAGGACTATATCAGAGGGCGCTACAAACAGCCTTTAGGTCTAAAGATGCTACTGTCCTCCACCACCTGTAAAATCACTGATGCTATAAGACCTGTCATAATCAATTCATCTTCAACCAGACCGAATATTTGCACGTCTGGGTACCTGTGTTTATTGACTTTGACGCGACAGAGACTAGGCTGATGCATCTGTGCTTGTCACGTAGACTTCGGGTTGCTTTTACAAACGGATTGGCTGATGGCGGGCGCTAGTCTCAAGATGCCTTCAATTTCCAAAGTCGCATAAATGAATCTTTCGGTTCAAATGTCAACCGCTTCACCATCCTTAAAAAGAGCATGAGGGAAATCAGATCAGCTTGGATGTGGGTCAGTAACATAGGCATCATAACTCTTCCGGCGGAGCACCGTCTGGCTGCTCGGGTCTTGTGGTTTATACGGTTGGGTTAATATCAGCGAAAGTATTCCTCGAAATGTTACGCCCCACTGTCAATCTGGCTTGACTAGTCAGCTGAACATGAACTATATTTTTTCAAAAGTGATCTTGCTCACACCAAATCGGCGGCCAACATGAGCTTCAATCAAGGAAATTTGTGTTCTGTTGTTCCTAAATAAAATGGCTCACTCCATCTCTCGTGTGTTTGTCCACGTGATGCTCACGGTCTTTACACAAGCCTTTAGTCGGCATGCGCTTTGGTTCCCGACGGCCCCCGTCAGTTCAGAGGTGAAGCGGAATCGAGCGATAGCTCATGAGATTTGTCGACGTAACAGACACACTTCTCTCATAACCACACAGCTCCTTCGGGGAGTATCTCTTCCCATCCGCTGCCGTCTGTACCCAGCGTTCATCTGGTTCTCACTTCATTCGATCTGGATGAAATTCGCCAGTGCCACCTAATGGACATCCCTAACGAACTGTTCGCTTAGATGCCGGCTGAGTATCTTGCATTGACGAGCGTATGACATCTGGGCGAGTGAGAGAATGAGAGGTTCAAGTATATCGGCATCATCCGAGTCCACGTGCTTGCTCCCAAATACGCGGTTGTATCTAACAGGGTAACACCACCCGTAACTAATTGTTACGCGATCGATTCATGTCAATAGCTTAGATTTAAATAGTGGCCTTCATCTGAAAAAATGCTCGTGTTGGGACATGCATTCAAACTATAGAAACCTTGAGGTGCACACACGTAACAGTCAGTGACGGTTATCGGTGTGTTATGCTCAGACGCCATCCAAGTTCTGTTCTGTTTCGCCTCGAAACTTATTATCATCCCCACTGTAGCTGCATCAATGAATCACTGAGCCGGCTCCACAGCACCTAGACTAAAGTCTAAATTGATTTCACATGACTTGACTTATGAATATGTTTCACCACCGTTACTTCACAGAGAAGTGATGACACCGTGCGATAACCTTCATTGATTGTACGCCATTGTTCTGTGCGAGTCACATGGTTTCAGTGTATTCTGTCTTTGTTGACATGTTGAGACGTGGCTGCTGGATATTTTGCGCGTTTATCGGTACCCCACTAAAACTGCTCTGAGGCCAGTTTTTTGAAAATCACAGCGGTTGTTTCTTTTTCAATATGTCAGGACAACACAGGTTATGCCATTGTGCTGCGGGGTGTTTCGCAAAACCACACGCCTCCCAACTGTGTGCACTCTGCATTTGTGTTAAAGGTGTGCGAGTTCCTGCTGAACCACAGTGCCCTCTTATGGAAGAAATATCACCGCGACCACACTTGACCGTTTACCCCGCAGGGAATTCGTTTTCTAAGGATCTCTACTTCAAATGAATGCAGTAAGACCATTCTGTTAAGTATTCAGCTTTCATCACAGGATGTTCTGTTTTGTGTAATACACATCAATATGGATTTCTGTTGTATCTGTATTCGAGCCCCATTCGCTACATGCCTTACGGACAATAACAACGATAGTGAGAACAAGTGACTCAGTAGAAGCGCATAGTGTATTGTCGCATTTACAAGCATTCGGGCCATTTTAATGTGCATGGACGAGTGAGCTGTTGGTCGTTGAAGCCGCGACCAATTAGAACACACTTCGAGCCTTGGCACGAGTGTGGGACACACAGGCGGTCTTGATGCGCATACACCTATTTCCCAGTTTGCGCTTTCTGTTGCTGGAGCTGTGGAGTGACGAAGTAAAGTGGCTGATGAGAGTAAGACAGCAAATGTTATGTTTGTGAATTTCCCCAAAGCATTTGGCAGTTAACTATGCCACTGTGTATGAAACCTTACTGGTGTGGTGTAGATGACTTCTCACTTCTATGGCTCGCGATTCAACTCAAGGACAGACGTTTCAATATGAAAGTTATGGTGTACCACCGGATCAACATTCCACAACCAGCAGGGTTCGACTCTAAGTACGCTGTTGCATTCATTATTCATATATAAAGTACCGTGGTGTGCGAGTTTTTCGATTCTACTGTGCAGTGATGGCATGAAAATGTGGCGAATAGTAGGTAGAATCACTTGGACAGAAGAGCTTTAAAACCGATGTTGACTGTTTGCGTCGATAGACGCACCGGTTTCTGTTTCTCTCTTCCAACCATCGAGTTAATCATGCCTTTCAATATGCACGCTTAGAGGATGAAAAATTAGGCATCACCGTCCGCAAGTGAGATCCAGGAGCGACCGTCTAACTACCCTTTGATGATTAAGTAACCCACCGATACTGTCAGTATTTTCGGGACATACGTTTCAATTTACCGGGTAGCCCTCGTCTTGGTTTAAATACTGAAGCTTACGGATCATCATCATTATAAGTGTCCAGTTGATTGTGAGAATGTGGCTCATAGCTTCTGTTGGGAAGAGCACTTTTTTCCAAAAAAAACTGGCTATATTTGATAACTCGAATACCCGCTATCATTCTGGAAGATTCGAGTTCGCGCGCCCGCTTCCGATTGGCCCGTTCAGTGTCCTAGGACCAAGGCCACCGAAAACCTATCAATACGGCCGTTTTGAGCCACTGTTCTGCCTTCAAGCTCGTTTGAAGGCCGTCTTTTTCCTTTCTTGTTGGGGGTTCTAAGTTGCGAGAGTTGGGTCCAAGTACTTGCGTTCCGATTATTCGTATCGTTTGCGATATCGTGATCGAGGTGCTGCTCGCGGTCTTCCTGTCCGTTCTTGCCTTCCTCTCTCAGGGGGTCGTAACAGCTTCACCCGTTCTTTTATCTTGAAGAGTAGCCTCAACCGAATCACTCCTCCATATACTAGTGGCTTGTATTCAGTGTTATCCTGGTTTACAAGATGTTACTTTAGTCGTCGCATCCCTTAGGAGAAAGCTTTACGCTTTGCCTCACCAGACGAGTAGGTTGAACTGAAACAAGATTCATCCAGCGCTAAAGCATATCCAGCATACAACAAAGTGCACGAATACATCGTAAGGGTGTGATCAACAGGTGATTTTAAAGGAAAATATTCGTGCAGCAATGATACTATTGTGAGTCTCTACGCAGCACAGTCACCTGGACAGTTCGGAAATGATATACCATCTCTAATATCAGTACCAGCAAGTTAGTTTTCGTTTGTGCTCGTGTTTAATTGTCCATCATAGAGTTAGGTTATTTTTCCATGTTCTCATTTTGTCTTGCTTCATTACCTTACATGTTTCCGAGATCCACATTGCTTCTGAAACGGACATCCGCGTAGGTATTCTTTTTCGCTTGCCCTATAGGGTTTCAGTACCACCTCACGTAGTTAGGTGAGCACATGTGTTATAAGCTTCCGTGGTGCCGAAATATTACGTTGCTTAAAACCGAATAAGACTAGTCGGGACAACCGCAACCGTATAACTGATTCAGGTGCATCACATATTGTTCCTTTATACGAGTGTTACAACTTATCATAGTGAACCGGTAGGTGCGAAACATCAGAAAATTTGTGGAGATAATTAAATGGTCGAAGTTCTCAGTTTATTCAAAACATGATACCCCCTTGGCTCGGATTCTGTAAGAGTTCGGTCTCATGTGAACGAGCTGTAACAACATGGTTCGGTGCATGGCGAATCAGTTGCTATTCAATTACGCTGTCCGGTTCTTTGTTCTCAAAAGAAGTTCGCACGAACCCTGCAGGTGCCGTAGCCAAAGATCACATCACATAACTTCAGCCTTGACTTTTGTGACCTGACTGTGAGTGGATCTCTTGATCATTTATTAAAATCACCAGTGATTCATCATTTGAGTGGCCTTTATATGGACCAATGGAAGTTGTCTTGATATAAGTGTGATTTTCTTGGAACCTATGTAACTGTGCCGAACTGATGGGGAATTCGGCACCGTTATCTTCTGTAATTAAGTGAATTATTTTCAAATCACTGGATGCGAAATGCTGCAAGCAACTTTTAAGCTAGAGAGGGGTGCACTGCACGAATTGAGCGGTAACTAAACCCGTAAACACAAGATAATGCCGTGGGGGTTGTGCAGGGGAACACCGACCGTCGACGCAAGCAAAGGCCAACAACTGCCATAGATTGGACAGTGTCCGTCCGGTGGCCAGGAAATCTCGCAGAAAGAAATCTTTCTCACGCACACCCATAAGCCGCACCGTTCACGTTATTCAGTGGGGAACTTGTGCGTCTGTACGCATTTTTGCTCGTACCGTGACGTTTATGGTTCAGGCTACCTACATCGAATGCGAGCTA
The DNA here is from genome assembly GCA_008508345.1 of Paragonimus westermani. Taxonomy (NCBI): domain Eukaryota; kingdom Metazoa; phylum Platyhelminthes; class Trematoda; order Plagiorchiida; family Troglotrematidae; genus Paragonimus; species Paragonimus westermani. The sequence goes on from QNGE01002220.1 coordinate 42,549, forward strand.
TTCTTTGTCCTAGTTATTTTCACAGACTGTAATTTACTTAGGACTTAGATGAATGTTCATTACCCGCTGAACAATGCAATCGACTATAAATGAGTAACGTTATCATTGTATGAAGAAGGTTGAAGAGTTATCAAACAACCGATGAGGGTTAGGTATCTGACTCCCACACGAATTCTGCAGTCGACCCATATACAGAAACCCTAATATGGCTGAAGCCATTTTCTCTCAGTGTCGAGGTGCGGCTGGACGCGCAGCAAAACTTTGGTCGCTTATCATGGCCATATCGGATCTCACATCACCCATAAACAATAGGGCAGTTAATGCGGTCTATGTTTTTCCAATTTTGCTACCAAGACACGTCTGTGTGCCAAGCTTAACAAATAACTTGGGCCTCAAACGAACGCAGTTGTGATTTTAACCATACACTTCGCGATCACATGGCCGGTATGTTAGCAAACAATGAGGCACATACTGTCTTCCAAAAATATATGATGACAATCGGATATTGCGTTACGAGCACGAACGAAACCTTCAGAATAACATTGCAGAAATGGACGGCCTGGCTATTCCAATGGAAGTTTTCTTGTCGTTCTACTCTTTCGAACTGAAGTCCGCTTGTTGTATTAAGGCTTTGTTACGATCGAAAATCCACCTTACTGAGACACTTTTCAATGAGGAATATATAACGCTAACCGACGGACCAGATAAGATTTACCATAACGAGTAGGACATCCTCAAATACCGTGCTCTATTTATCCGACGGGTACGACATTTTATGATGTCAAGTGTAATTTCAAACTGTGCAGTCTGTTGTTCTGTTTATCGTTTTTTTGTTCATGTAACGGTAAAATAGTTGCATACCTTTTAAACACTACTCTACTTATGAACAAGTAAATAACACTCATTTTTGTAACAACTGAACAGACACTACCTGGCAGCTGCGAATTGAAGTCAGTTTGAAAAGAAGGTAAGGAAAAAAAATTATACACGAAAGTATAAAAGCTAGTCAGTCTCCCAAAATTGTTATGACACCTTCATGTTAATATGACCTACTAGAGTAACCGAAGTAAGGAGACGTCAGGTATTTTGAGAAGCAATATGGTCTACCACTTGACATTACGATTGTCAATGGTTTGACGGTGAAGTAACTGTCACGTAACTAAGCCTCTTGTAATTCATGCATCGTTTTGCGTTTGTTTTGTTTATATCATGGTATGGAGACGCGAACTCGTGGATGAAAAGCGAGAATTACAGCGTTCCAACAAATGCAGCAAAGCGTGTGACAACTTGTCGGAAGACTTTAGAAGTCTAGAGGTGGTGTTGCGCACGAGTTGAAAAGGTCAGATGATACTGTGTTGGTGAAGCAAGAAGGGCGACTAGCAGTCTTATCCAAGTGCACCAAACGACCATTGGTGTCATCATCTTTTAATATACAAGGACGCGTTCCTGAGCTCCCGGAACGTGATACTGCAAATAGTGGTTGAAGTGTACGAACGAATGAAGACGTTGAGCTAAACTAGCAGCAGTGAGATGAAATTCAAGTGTCCTGGGTTAGCGAATACTCTGGCTACCCTACCAAGGGTACAGGGGAATTGTGGCAAAATTACCTTGAAGAGAGGGAGCGATCTGTGGTCGGTGCGCTACAACGAACGCTCGCTGACCGCACAAGAGCAATTTCGGTCTCCGTACCGTTCAGACGCTGAAACACTTTCTGATGCCTTCCGTCTCTTCAGATTGTCAAGAGACTACAATTTTCAGCGAGACATTACTTCAAGCCGTTTGTGGCGTATGATAAGATCATGGTTGACTCGAAAAGGGCTTGGATGCATTAGTTCGAATGATAAACCCTCCCTTCATATGTCACCTCACTTCTTCGCGACATGTCGTAGACACAGCAAACGTAGAATGAAGCGCACCATTTCACAGTTAGTTGACGCCCAAACCATCGGTAATGTGGTCCGGCAATTCATTATACCCGCGGGCTATTCAAACACCATACAGCTCTCTGAAGCATGGGTTCATTGGCTGAGAAATGTTGTTCCTGCCTTTAAGTCAGCGTGTTACTGTTAGAGATGAGGTAGCCGTAAAACTCGTTGTAGAGTATTTTTTACTTGACACAACTTCCGACCTAACAGTACGCAACCGATCGTGAAAACTTGAGACGTACATTTTACAGGTCAAACCGCTAATGCTTATTACCTATCAGAATACTCAAAATCTCAGTAAAAGCCGTTAAGCCTCGATGGATTGACGAAAACATGCACAGAACTGCTAACAGCAAAAACCGCATGACCACTTCGATATAAACAAGTCAGTAGGCGGTACTTTCCACTTTCTGCTTCAGAGCCTCAATGCAGCGTTTCAATGTGCACCTTGTGAAATAATGGCCTCTGGTAAAGTGGACAAGCCTATAGCTGCTTACATGTTTTGATGTGCACAGAACATATCAAGCCTGCTAGATTGTACTGACCGAAGACAGAACCGATAAACGGAATTTAATTGCGTGCGACCGATAATACGTCGAATTGCCATTGCAATCCTGACCGACAAATTTGATACTCCTGTTTGACATAAATAAACTATGGTCTACCGACACACACTGATCACATTGTTTCTGTTCCAGCTTACTCTTGCTGATCACTTGATCCACTATGAGTTCTAATTTCATCTCCTTTTTTCACAGATGAACACAGTTCTTACGAGTAATTTCGTCTGTGATTTTCATTTCACGTGCTTTTCTGATGACTCATTATTCAAGCATTTCGCCGGACTTCATCTATTCCAGATATATGTCGGACTCAAACTGTCTCTCCCAAATTAACTTCCGCTGATACGATCGACGGCCGATCGTGAAATCGTCTTCGTGCGGTACATTTCTGTGTAACTGTTCTACTACTTTTTCAACTCAGCCGTTCGCTGCAGCAAGCCAATGGTTGTGGGTAATAAGATTCTTGTTCTAGTGCTGAACGATATTTGAGTCTCACTCAAGTTTGTACATGCTGTTGATGTATGATAGTTCTGCAGCATTATGAGATGAAGAACCTTTTTTACCGTGAGCAAACGAACTCTGCTTGGTTTTTATGGCCTTCTCGTTCGACTGGCCGTGACGTAGACCATATGGTTGATATTTAGATCCCCATTTTATAGGAAAAAAGTTGCATGAAGTGTTGTTGTAATTTGTTAATCACTAACTGTGGCGTCCTGCTGTACAGAGTACCCCCCGAAACGGTCCACTTTAATCAAATGCCGTTCTGCTGGAACAAGCCCAGTGCGACCTTCACTACGGTCTATTGAGCGTCTTTTGGCTCACTCTGACGACTGGCCTTGTGTCTTCCGCACGTGATGCTATTCGATAAACAATCACAAGTTTGACTCGCCATACTTTGCTCAATTATTCCGTCTCGTGCTCACTGATACAAATGATCGTTCATTAAAAAAAAACATGATTGATGCATTACAGCAGTGAGTGCTGAAGTGACTGCTAGTGAAACTTTTTACTTCGAAATTCACACTGCCGTAAGCCAATGGTTCACTGCGAAGGTGAGGAATGGCGCCTGTTAAATTAACGAGAGAGTCGGCTTATACGTTCTAGCAGCCCAGTCTTACACACGGTGAAGCCGGAACGTGATAAATCGTCCAGATAATTCTGACGATAATATAAGTAACGCGTTACTGTTATTCAGATGAAAAAATATAGCACACCGCGGTAGGGAACAGAATATAAATAATATAAGTCGGATGCAGTTGAACTGTTTACAGCCAATATAAAATTTATGAAAATCAAATGAATGTCAGCGTGTAAGAACGGAGAATGCGAACGGACGAGTCACATCAAATTCGTATATAAAAGCATACTACTGTAAACATATAAGTAAGGTAAAGTTGGATGTGAAATTGGAACTCACAGCGCCCATTATCATCTTTTCGGTCATCTGTAAGTCGGACCCGTTCCTCAGGCTGAAATCCTCGGGACTCACAGTCGGTGAGTGGGAAATTCAGATAAGATGGAACCTGGTCTAGCTCCGTAGAGTGGGATTTGTTATTGTTTTGGCGAGTTTTCTGTACAGCAAGAGCACTTAATGGCACGGCGCAGTAAAAATAAGGAATCTGTCTCGCCGATTACGCCGTATTTTCAAGTACAGCTCGGTTGACTGTTTACCAGCCGTAGACATCTTGATTTTGAATGTCTGGGTATGGATATAGCTGTTGTTAGTATTTAGGTCCCTTGGCTTCCATTCATTCTTGACTAGAGTTCGATGTTTTTTCATAGTTATACTAGAGTTAAGCGTCAGCCCAAATCACTCATATATTGCTGTCGTTGATGTGGATGATGACCAAACTTGTTGATGGCCACTGAAAGCATGTTTTTAATTGGACACACCGTTGATGGGGCTGTCGCAAGTTCTGACTGCAACAATCCAACGGTCTTCCTTGAATAAACAGTGTGATTAAACTGCTTTGGCTGCCGTTGCACTGCACTTTCAAGCTATCCGGGGTCATAATGAGCCATCGCTGGAGCCACCATAATAAGCTGTTCATATACGGGCTGCGAAATGGCCGTCATGACCTCGCGTAGGAAGACCTAAGTAGCTAACCAATTTACTGCTTTCACATCCCTTGATGCTAACATTTCATGCGTTGTGCTCAGCTGGGAATTGATGTGAGTTGATGGCTCCGAGGTTAACATAAGGTTGCGGAAGACGATTGTGGCTCTACACTTTTCAATATTTTCACGTTAAAGCTAAATGCTTTTTTGTGACGACCGTTGTACGAATAAATGATAAGTTGCTTCATATTTCTCGAAGTTTGGACTGTGGGTTAACACATCGACTATAGCATACATAAAGCCATAAGGCAATCTAATGCATGCGCAGCGCAACATCATATTTCTTGGTAAAAATTATTTCCACTAGACAAATCTGTTGGCTCTCTAAGTTTTACGTCAAGTTTGTAAACCGCTGAGTTCTGTTAGATGGCCTTTAGGCAGCTACTGGAGCCACCAGTCGGTAGCGTCATCATTGTTTCACAAGTCGTCCAGACTTTCCAAACCCGAAATGAACACAATAGCGTACTCAGTCCTAATACCGTTCGTCGTTCGGCATTCATAAACAAAGGAATCAAGCTTAAAGAGGCTGAATTGATTCAGTATACAAAATGTTCACCGAGTTTTCTACGATCACAAACGTTAGTCAGAGTGCATTTCTCTCCTTGGTATTGATGACTCCTGAAATATTGTGAGCTGTCTCACATACTGAGGTATCCTTGTACTTTCCGAAATATGAATTATAACGACTGAATTTGCTTAAATTGACCGCCAATCACCGGCCCATGGTGCACATACTTAATAAGATTCATAAATCGAAGGCAGCTGAGAGGGCGCGTCTGAGGTTGTGTTGAACGGTCTACAAATAAAAGAAAGGTTCGGAGTAATGTAGACACGGATGATAAAAGCCTTCCCAGGAATCTTATAAGTGTACTTTAACGTGGCGTCTAAATGACAGAACCAATGGGGAACAGAGCATACTTTCAGACTAGCGCAAATTTTGACAGTCAGGCATCCCGACGAGTCGACTTTTTGCCCTGAATGTATGCGTCAAGTCTTGACAGGAACCTACCTGCTGATGACGCTGCAAAGACACTCTGGTAGACTGAACTTGATGTACCTGGAAACTGAAAGTGCTCTCTGAAATTCACATGGCTTAGTTAGTGCAGTAACTCTGGCAGAGTGTCACTAAGATAATTTTTGAGCTAAGCAAAATCCTATTGTGTAATGAGTGATGTAGTCGAAACAGTCTCCCCTGGAGTGGGGCTGAGGCATTGATAAATGCCCGAGCTTACGCAGACCGCCTGGATAAGGCAATGAATGAAGTATTGCAACCCGCCTCTTGGTTCTTCGCTGCACTTTCTCAACAAGGACAATGTTCATTTACGAGGTCAAGAGAGTAAGCCTGAATATCTAGCTCGAACTGAGAGCGTACTACCACAATGGACGTAACAGGGGAAGAATCGCTCAATTTTCTCCCTTGTGTTTTATATCTTCGCTCGACTTTTTCTCTTTATACGTCCACGCTTATTCACTGATCTCTGTTTCGTGGACTGATGTTATTAGTATCGTCATCCCCAACACTTTCAGCCTCAATGCTATGACTCAAGGTGGTGGTATTCTCGATAACAAAGGCCAAGTAGCAGGGTAATGGATAAGTGTAAACGTTCAGAACAGAAGTAAGGGGAGAAGTTTAACAATGCAGCTTCACGAGACATAGGAGTCGCCAAATGCAAATACACGCTTGCCATTGACTGTGAACTACTGTCGCGCCCGTAAACACTGTAACCGATAGTATGGATGGTTTCGAAGTCTTCAACGAAACAGTTGGCACCTGCCAGCCTTGTTCAGAGGCGCAGTTAAGGCTTTCAAAGACAATGACCACGTCATCGTCCGGTCATCTCACTGTTTTTCCCAAACATCAGCGGTCAAAATGAACAATGCACGCTGCGAAAGATGTTCCATCGGCATACGAGATACGTGACCGAACCAATGAAGTGTATATTCTCATTATCTCCATTATCACCCACGAACTTCCACATTTTCAAAATATGCGTCCACGGACCGTCGTGATGTTCACGGCATCAACCCATTTGGTGCTTCCTAGCTGGCGTAAAGCGGTGATAGGATAGCGTTGAACATAAGCATATTCCACAGAAGAGGGCCAGGTCTCTGGTCCATACATCCAAGCTGAGCGCACATACGCATTATAAACCCTGCTTTAATCAACAGATGAACATCATTGCCATTCCCAAAGTGACAAGAAATACCAAACACATTAGGCGTTTTACATAACCTCGTGGACACCTGACCAGCAACATTACAATCTATTGAGATAATACTATCCAGGTAGATGCAGTGATCGACAGACTCAAGCAACCTACGTTCAAAGTCTGTAAAACGTTCGACTGCCTAATATAAGGTTGATTACTATCCAGCAGAACCACCACTCCGAGATCTTCGTTATCTGTGACGGTTGCCCCTCAAATATCATCCACCAAAAAGCTGAAATCGAAGGGGATATCTTGCATTCACATCGAACTTCATTTGAAGTAGTGAACGCCCAGGATGAGTACCCATAACTATACACTCTGCACCCACAGAAGGCATACGACTCTAACATGCTCCACTAGGACTTCCCTAGGATTGCGACATCTCCAGATAGCACACCGGGCAGTCTAATCAAAAGCAGCCTTCACATCCAAAAAAACCACTACCGTAGGCTAGAAGAAAATAAATGTGCCCCAATGTCTGCCGCAAGAAACGATCAGTACGTCCGTGGTGAGACTGGAACCCAGCCTGTTTCCCGTTCACCTGCTTCCTTCTGTTCCGCAATTTATAGTGTTACGAAACCCGAGAGTAGCCCAGGTGGTACACTGAAGACGCTGGCACCCGAGACATAGTGTAGGGGATTGTAACATACGTTTGGACTTTCTTCCCACTCTCCGCCTACTTCCCCCGTTTTGTGAGTAGTATGTCGGGTGACATAATTATGCCCGCATGAAAGTCACCAGGTCGCCATCTTGAATTCGGACATTTTCTGTTTGTGCTCGAACACTAACGGCGGAAAAGTCTCTCAGGACGTACCACTTCGAAAGTATGACATATCATATTGATTTCATATATCTAATAACATGTATCTGCTGATATCCATGTATTTTCTACTATAGAAACATTACCGAGCTGTTTGCGGTCGTTATCTGTTTGATTTGACCTCGGGGTGTTAAGTTCTAGTGGTAACCAGCTGACTTCTGAAGTAAAACACAGAGCAGATCCTGATATGGAAACGATTGTTGCTAGCGCAAATAGTGAAGCATATCTTCAGGCTCTTATGTAGAACAGGGTGTGGTCAGTTCACACAAACTCTCACCACCATCTCTGAAGAGATAGACGAAGATGTGGACTTGGTGCTTCCAATATTTCCAAAACTTGTTACTGATTCATCCTGGTTTCAGACGGAACAACACATTCCGCGCTGTCCATATACCAATGGCCCGAATGAGACGAGTTAAGGTTTTCCTCAAAATGATCAACTTACCAAGTCGGCGCAACAATCTGTACGTTAATGAACAACATTTCTCACTAATGGGTAGTCTGACAGATTTGCGTTAGATGAAACCCAATTATGAAAAGTCACGGCTTAAACTGAATTCGAACCAGCGACAAAATTAGCGTGCCCAAACGCAAGAAGTGTTCTTTCGGCTGAAGCACGAAGTCAGGCCGCGACCTCGGAAATTTCACATTTAAACTCCGTTACCCACCGGTCCTACTGTCTCATATAGAACCCACTCCATGATCCAGGGAACTGCCTGCTCCAGCAAGACTTCTCAGTGTTCAGGCTGGAATCCACCAACGCCACTGTTCGGTACTGTTAATACTGGTTTGTTCTCATGCCGCGTAAAGTCGAAAACCAGTGTCCCAAATGAACCTGGTACTTAGACAGGCTGCCTCACAGGTTTCTGCTCCATTTGGTTCAATATCCCTGTTTTGATATATATCTGTTAACATAAGACAGTCAGGAACATACAAACGTGGTCCTTCATCATTTTTTAGCTTGTTATGTGACCGAAAAGTAAGAAGTGTTCTCATACGCGTTCACAGCAAGTCATTCGTTACACTTTCAAACACGGCGCTATTTTTTGCCCAGAGAACATTCTTCAAGCAAGGCGCATTGTTCGAACTAAGTTAAACACACAGGCCGCTTGAAGTGATTGGGATATTGAGTAGTGCACAGCTACAAACTGTCAACGTGAAAGCAAGTTAGACAAAAAATCTAAGATAAGGTAGTGAAAATGCAGATGCAATTTTTCTTATAAACTTTAAAATTGTCGCTTAAATGGCCAGCGTACACTTAAGCGATCGAGAGGTATGTTTATTAAATTAACAAATCTGGATTATTTGTTTTACTTCCCAACTGTAGACATGTTCAGACCATGGTAGCGTAGGCTATACCGGAGGGTAGCAACGGCGACCGCAAACCATTTCAAGAGTGAGAGCCAAAGCATCTTAAACGCTCCTGTCTAGACCTGGGTAAAGCAGCAATCCGTATGTGCAATGTGAAGGCTAAAGCAGAACGTACTAATAAGACACCAGCGCCAAAAGGTCAAAATGGAAAGTTGAACAATGTAGAAAAACTATATTGTTGTTGCTGTTGTTGTTGATTCTATAACATCAGAAAATGCTGAATTTAACTGCAGTACATTTTTACAGAACTCGTGTCGTACCGCAGGAAACGAACGCACAAACATAGTTAGGTTCGTCTCCATTGCGTGCAGACAACGTATGGACGCGCAAACACAAGATCGATTGGATGGCCCGGCGGAGAATGGGAAGGAGCGAGGACAATTGAGGAAGACAATGATAAGTAGGGAAAGTTCATGAAAAGTACGTACATATATGCATATATGTAAAGCGAGATAGTCGCTAAAAAAAATACAATGAGTAATCCGTAAAAAAAAGTGTTCGCACGGTCAACGGAGCTAAAAGAAAGATTAGTATTATAGTGGTTGCTGTAGTATGAAGCGCGGGAATGATGTGAAAGAGAATGATGCAGGCCATAATCGAGCATGGAGATTCTGGCGATTCTAGACACAAATGAGTATAAACAGAATAACCAGCGGTGTAGGCGCAGGTGAGTTAGCAGAAGCATATATGAAGGAGCCAGTTTTTACATGCCGTATATGGTGCACGCAGTTAGTGTCAACAGACAGCGATGCGATGTAACATGGCCCGACACAATCCTCAAGCGCAACCAGAGTAGTAGCCTGCCCGAAGACAGCAGATAGCGAACATAATGTGTGTCTGTGTGTAGAACCGTACGTTAGAGAAATTAAAAAAGAATATGAAAACATGGTATCCTATCAAGAAAGTAGGAAAAAATTCTGCAGCGACTCAATCAGTTATATATGTGCGGACGGGTGATGAAGTAAGGAGAAATAATACGGTGACCATATGCATAAATCCTTAATCAATAAATAATAATGACGATCATTGCCGAGAAAAAAATCAAAGAACGTACATTTTCCAAAGAGAATTGACACACGTATACGTACATACAGATATATAGGTATAAATATAATCCCCACATTGCATGATTGGCTAAAACAATTGACAAAAGGAAAAAAGTCGTCATCAACCGGGGATTGAAAAACCGCCAGGATTAGAATGTGAGCAGCAACGTTATCTGAGGTACGAAAAAAACAAGGGAAATGGGCCGGATTAAAAACGAAGTCAACTCATACATACAGGCTTCGTACGTAGATAGTGCACGAATCGACGATCGCGACAGCCGAACAAATGCGTCCACAGTATCGGCATGGTAGGATTTACACGGGCGAACGAAGGTGAGATGCGGTAAAAGATCACAATTGTGCACGCGGCAGTATCAGCGCGCGCCATAGATGATAGTTCGAGAGGATGAGAGTGGCGTAGCGGATCGAGGAACCGAACCACAGTGTTCTAAGTAGTCCAGAAGGACTAGCTGTGTATGTACTGAGGATGATGATGATACTAAAGAATGATGAAAAAGGCTAAATCACCTCAATCATTCGCTTTGTCGGGGCCCCCAGCGAACCCTCGCACACACAGCTGTATGAACTGATAATCTACATTTGTGAAGCAGCCGAATGTGGGAGGTAATAGGGCGAGAAGAAAATGCTCGGCGAAGGTTGTAGAACATGAAGCACGGGTGTAGTGTTAACGTCGGCACCAGCTGCGGATTGCTGTTGAGGTACGGAAAGCTGGGCAGTCTGTTGAACCGGATGCATGCGTGAAGTTCGGGAGGAATCGGAAACCGCAGTTGTATTTATCAGGGAACTTGTTGCATTGTGGAAAGAATGGTGTGTAGTGTGATGTGCTGATATAGCAGCGTCATTAGCCACCGTTTGCGACTGACCACCAAACAACGGCATTGTCACAAATGCTGGGGTGGCTGCAGTAGATAGCATGGACAGGTTGTTACTATTAGCTGGCTGTCGTTGAGGGGGTAAAATGGAAAGCTGATGTTGAGGATTCTGTTGGCCGGACTGCACTCCTTGAGGCGAGATCGTTAATGTGGGAAAATGAGACGAGGAAGCCATAGATCGAATCTGCGACACATTTGCAGATGCGAGCATCTGAGGTTGCTGCGCCCCCGAGTGTGCGAGAATGGGCCACACAGCTGTCGCAGTCAGCTGATGAGGTAACGAATGAGTCTGGCCATGAGATTCGGCGTCCGACTGATGCCGATCGGGAATGCCCAACACATTGTTTGGAGGACATGACAAAGAAGGCAGGCAAATTTGGCGAACGGAGCCGCCTAAATCACCGGGAAGGATCTCCTCGACCTTCGTCACTGGTAATAGCGTGATGGTTGGGGCTGAGGTAGTTATGATACCTGATCCATCCATCTTCTCTGAGTGACTCACGGTACCACCCACAACCTCCTCCAGACTAGAGAGACCAGTGATCGTAGTCGTCGACAAACCACAACCTAAATGATCCATACCTGTGCCGGATAACAGTGCCAGATTACCGAGGCCAGAGGCGCCCAGTTTGCTGTGTGTCCGTTTGTGATTGACTAGTGACCCATAGTGCTTGTAAGATCGATCGCAGAGTCCACAAGAAAACGGTCGATCTAGTTTGTGCACAGCAGCATGTCGGACCAGGTACCCACGCTGGGTGAAGGCCCGACCACAATCGAGACAAATGAACGGACGAATGTTAGTGTGACATCGCAAATGTGCAGCCAATCGACACTGAAAGGCAAAACGACGTGGACACGCCGGGCAAGGAAAATTGCACGGCCGACCCTTGCGGTCAAGCGGAACAGGACCACCGACAGCAGCTGCGGCAGCTCCAGCGGCCGCTGCGGCCGCATTTACGTCAATTCCTTCGCTCAAATTGATCCCAGCCAAAATGTTCATACCATCGCCAGTCTGAGATAAATAAGCAGAACCAAAATGCAGACTTGATTTTTCTGCATTAGCCGAAGAAATAACGCAAGACAAGCAAGATTTGATTAAGGAACTTATAAACTCAAATGAATATTAAACGTTTTCTCGATCAAGTGAACTGCACATAAAATCATCGACCCTAGTGTAACACCTGAGTTAAACCTTAGACACACTGTAACTCACCAGCCTGCCAAAAGCATTTTGTTTAGGCTTTGGCTTGCGACGCCACTTGCGTTTATTTGGTGAATTACCATGCACCAGAGGATTGAGCATACTGGAAGCCGAGATAGTGGAAGCATGAGTGACTGCCATCGTTGTTAGAGCAGTACTGCCTCCCAAAGTTCCGCCACTACCGGGAATACCACCATTGTTAACAATCGCGGCTGACGCTGCGACCGCAGCCGCGGCTGACAGAAGACTAGAACCTTGTAGATCCAACGAACCTGAGTAAGGTAGGTCCAGCAAAAAAGGAACTAGTAAAACTCGTTCCAGAGGAAGGGCTACGGCATCGCAGAACTGATGATAGAAAACTGACAAAAGCGACGACCCCAAACGTCATAAAAATGGAGATAAAGACACAACTCCAAATCCGAATAATGGGGCAAATGCAGATGCCCACAGTATCAGAGATATGAAGAAATGTAAACTAGTTCCATGAGATAACTGCAAGCATGCTTCTGTCATAGTGGTGGAGCATCGGATATGGACTGAAAGCGGTGTTACATAAACCTATGTAATGTATAAGATGGACCGGGACAGTATTTGTAATGTCCCTGGGAAAAGTATATGGACACCATTTCCGACAAGGTGCGGATGCACGATCCACGATCCAATACGTCGTTATCAAGTAAGGTTTTGTCTAGCACGCCTCTTACAGCTTTCACCAGTAAATACAACCACCGCTTTAAGGAACAATTCGTGACCAACTTGTTTCAACGTTCTAACTTCTTCAGTTTTCTTCGGAATTGGGAATCGAACTTTCAACCGTGTAGGATTAGTGCAGTTGATCTGTTTATTGTTGAAATATTGTGAGCAATGATAACACCTAATCTTTACTACCCCATGCTGAGGCGAAACTGAACCTACCGAACTGCCTACTCCTACACTCACATATGTTCAATGGTCTTAAGAACTCCGAAATGCTCCAAAACATGGACAGTAAACCCTTCAGTGCATTCACAAATGATAGCTCACCTCCGTTTAATGACATGGCCGGTAAACCATTCATACTAGCTGTGGGCACGTACGAGGACAAACCGGGAAGATAGCTGAACGCGTCGTTAGTCCCGCTTACGGAAGCAGCCGCCGCTGCAGCTGCAGCCACTGCGGCTGCAGCATCCGCACGATGCTTCCAACGGATATGCATTTGCAAACTGGACGAAGAACGAAACGAGCGCTGACAGAACGGGCATGGACGGCCAGTGGCACCAGCGCAATGAAAACGCCGGTGATTGGACAAACAAGAAGCCTGACGGACAAATAAAATTAAAACAAAGTTGAAGGGTTACGTGTTGAGTGAAATCCAGTTTTTAGATCTGACAAACAGCCGCCAAAGCCGTAACGTTAGATTTTGATTATCACATCCAAATGATGGGTGGTAAGATAGAGACCGCGGACAAAATAGACACAGGTCTTGATCCACAAAAACCATGTGTCAAATAAACGAGTGTCCAGTGCGACTAAGAGAGTGACCATGTAACAAATTCTTTGACCTTCACTGTTCAATCTCTAATTTACAGGTGACAGTTACCCAGTGACAGTATTAATGTCACTGTACTCGCTTAGCCACTACTTCCTTAACATCTCTAGTCACAATAAGGGGAAATCCTACGATGTTCGCAGAATTCAGTTACCGAATTACAAATGAAATAAAGAAAATATGACCTACAGACTCACTTGTCGGAACGATTTTCCGCAAACCGAGCAATGAAACCTAGGCTGACTGGAATGGGTATACCGATGTCGCTGTAAATTGCCCCGATCAGAAAACGCTCGTCCACAGTCTGCACAAGGGAATGGTCGCTCACCGGTATGGCGCCTAGTGTGGGCAATTAAACGACATCGCATGCCAAATTCGCGCCCGCAAACGCCGCATCTGGACAAGTTGAGGCACACATGTTAGCACCCGTACAGTCAAGGTGGAAAAACATAAGCATGTCAGCAAGTGATCTCAAAACCCGTGGTAAATGTGAATACTTAAAAGAACAACGAGAAACGAGTAATAGAAGGCAACATTTACGCTTCGACTTCAGTAGGCGTCGAACTGCGGTTTCATCAAAATAACCCCAAAATCCGGATTACGGTCTAGACCTACATTGAGGTTTAACCTGCACTTGTAGAGAGCGAAATCATAAAATGTGGCCAGCAATTCAGGTGCACAGTAAAACGCGACAAACAATTAGCTGCGAGAGAAAACGCAGACAAAGTTGAATTCGCAGCCTGTACGTCGTGGAGACCCAATGCTAACGATTATGAATGGAATCCGTTACTGCAACCGTACCTATCTAAGTTTTGTTAGCCCGACAGTAACGCGCCAAAATGTGAACAGGAACTTCGTCACACGGTAGCTAATATCTTATACATAAAAAGTCCCAGACGTAACTGCTGTCACTAGCGCAGCGTGTGCGATTGGATGACAAATGAAACTCACAAACAAGTCAGGTGGCGATCAGATTTACGGACTATTAACACCAAAAGGCCATTCGTATTGTCCAACGCAGCAAACCAACAAAAGTACATGTGTAATCGTTTTCCATTCCGTCTCTCATCACGGATAACTCGGGAACTCTTCATGTATACAAATTCCCAGCCTTCACCTTATAATTTGTTTGCAACCACTAGGTTACGTCACAGGTGAGTTGAACGACGGCAGATAGTCCAAACTTCGACAGAGAGTGGCAGTAGTTCAGTGCTCAGTTTACGTAAGAACAGCTTGCAACAGCTTAGGCGGCCAGTTTGTGCGCTATGTGTTTCTCTACTCAGTGCGCCCAAACGAAGATTAAAGTGGTAATGGAATGCTCATTTTCGAGTGATCCTCCAAATGTAATGACGCACAGTTTACCTTACAACTCTCTGACAATAACCCATGTGAGCTGATCGCGGACAGAGTACACTGAAGTTGACTTAATGTACAGAAAGATGCTGGTCCACTAAAAATCGGTTCACCTAATTACACATCAGCAGCCACACGATCACTGGTTGAGTGGGTAGTGGTTTTCACACCAAGCATGAACATCGCGATTTGAGCTCTCAAGACGATATCCCTGTTCGGAAAATCTAGAAGAAAACGAAAATAGCCAGGGCAGTACATCAGTACAAACGTGGTATTCAAACCGGTTGTCGTTCACCATTCCAAAAAGTACAGGATATACGGGTTTCTGGATCAAATCTAGCTACATCTGTGGTGCCGTCGAAAATTGTTGTGCTTGCAGAAAACTATATCATACTTCTTGAAGTCAAGCTCAACCGCTTAGTCTAGACAAGCACTCCTATGTACATAGTGTGAGAGGTCACCAAGATGAAATGATACGTACACAGATACTAAACTGAAACACACTGAGTACAAGTACGTAGCAGATAGATGAACTGTCCACGTTCACTTACATGGACAGTTTGCACTAATTAAGTTGGATCGGTCCCTTTGTTTACTTTGCCATGTGTTACCTCATTTCGGCAGATCAGATTCAGTCTTGCGTGACATGTCCAAATGTGAGAATGGTAACTACAGTATTTTTAACATATTGAGGTGTCTGCCGCTACGTGGTACACTTGGACTGAAGTACACTAACAGGCTACTCAAACCAAGGTAGTAAAGGTTGAGGCAATCGAAGCCACAGCTACCAGCACACGATCGGCAAAATGGTCACTAAGTTTTCGTGAGCCAAACCGTGCGCACGACAGGCCCTCCGAAAGTGACACCATTCTCATCATGATCAACCAAGAATTGATACGGACGCCCAAACGCCACAACAGATTTCAGAGGAAACTACATAATTTCTATCTCCGCCTTGTTATCTGGAAGCAAACGTTAATCAGCCTACACAGAAACGTCTGATAAGATCACAAGTGAATCACAAAATCTAAACGATGACCATCGAAATACTCACACAAAGTGTCCCGTGCCGTTGTTGTCCCGTTTGGTGGAAGAGGAGCTAACATCCAAACCGCTATTGCTGTTCTGCGATTGATGTGTCAAATGGGAATTCGGGTTCAGTAGGTCAGGATCAGTTGACTTGGAGGGAGTCTGGTTTGGCGTCGAGTGAACAGGTTCATCACTTTTAGAGTGGGCATCACAGCCGCCACCACTGTTGTTGCTAGCTGCGTTTACTTTGCTGGTATTGCTTGCAGCATTGGTACTGCTAGTGCTGGTATTCAGTTGTCTTTGGGTTGCAACAGACTGTGAACTGACCACATTCATCTGCGCGGCGGAAGAGTGGTGAATTTGCCCGGACATTAAGACGGAGGTGGTCGGGGGAGTTTGCCCGTGCATAGTTGAATGACCCGTTAATGAGTGCATCTGTTGTTGCATCTGCAGCGAACTGTGTACGTGCTGCTGTTGTTGCTGTTGTTGTTGTAGTGTATGATGTAGGTGGAGTTGAGGATGTGCGGTGTGGTCCTGCTGATAAAAATGAGCCGTGGTGAATAGTGGACCTAGGGAACCTGGTGCCAGAGTGGGAGTGGTTGCAGATACAGAATTCGCTCCACCAGAACCAAGGCCAATCAGTCCGGAGCCTGATGCGAGCAGATGATTCGCTCCATGCACTTGAGCAGAACCGTTAGCTGCGTGATTCAATGTGACCATGCCCGTAGGAGTGGCAGAGACTAAACTGGCTGTTCCAAGCAGCTGATTGGTACTAGATGCTTGGGCAGTCGAGCAGACGGTGTTGTGCTGAGCATCTGAGTTGGACGCAGAGCTAAACAGACCATTGGCCGCAGCCGCGGCTGCAGTAGGATAGGGGAAATACATCAGCGGCCCAATGTATTGCGACTGATCATAGGGGAGAACAGTGGGTAAGGCAGCTGCGGTCTGCTGAAGGGTTTGAAAAAATTCCGCGTTAGGAAACACACTTGGTTGGGTGTTATTACTGACTGAGACTGTCTGAGCTGGATGGACAGACGGCAATGAATGTGGTTGAGATAAACGATGCAACTGCTGGGTATGAGCTTGTGCATGCTGCTGGGCGCGCTGTTGATGTTGGATCAAATGTTGTTGTTGCATCTGCTGATTAAAAGTGTTAGCAGGTTGCAAAACACTGTTCGGCTGTAGGGCAGCATTCGGTGCGTGCTGGGACTGAAGATGGGAACTTGACTGAGGAAAGACAGCTGTTGCTTTCATTGTTACCAGACCAGCTGTGCCGCCACTCGTCATCCTTCTCACCGGAGCCTACGCAAGCCCAATCTACAATGAGAAGACGTGCAATACCAAAGCATAACTATGGACATAAGCGAATGCAAAAAGGTGAGATAGAAGGCAAACAATTAAATTGTTTGAGAAGACATCGTTTACTGGTGACAAATAGGTGGAGAAAAATAGACCAATTCTGTACTCCTGCGCACAAGCAGTATGGCGAAAAAAAGCCAGCAATTATACTCCCCGAACACCGCAGGTTGGTGGTGACGCCAGACTAACACAAAAGTACGGGAAAATATACTTCTGAATATCGTGATAACGGTTAAGGTGAACAAACACTCCTTGCAAATATTGGTGAATTAACAAATAATAAAAAGCTCCAGAAGTTTTATCAGATACGATCTGTTGTGCACTCCGTACACCGCACAACTAAGGGCCAGAAATGGCCAGGATTGAAGAACGTCAGCAAAAAAAAGTCAGACGATCCAACCCTATTAACCACAAAAAATTATGAAACAAGAAAAGCGAGTGAACGGGGTAACAGTATCAGGCTACCAACAACCAGTCAGGAGCAAGCGTAACAGCCGTAGATGGAACTTACAACTGTAGGCGACTGCTAGTTGGCGCCATTATCCTTCAACTAACGCACTTCTAAAAACATGATGTTACAGAGCGGTATGACCATATTCCACAAACCTCTTATAGATGATGGCGATTTTGGAAGAGAAGATGAAAGTTAAAGTGCAGTAGAAAGGTTGGTTTTCGATTTAAGATTGTGGAATTGTGAAAATTGCACAGGGAAGAAGTCCTCACGAGTGTTCTTAATCGAAACTGGAACTCGGATGGGCGCACTGTGGACATCCCTGAAATGAAAAGATGCCATGATTGACAGCTTTTGCCTAAGCAGCCGATGACAAAGCAATCTTAGGTGACAGATCAGTATGTTTGCCCTTAGGTGTATTAGATCAAGTAAAACGAAAGGATTTTTGAGTTAAGTCGTCACTCAAAAAGATTGTTGAATAATAAGAAGTTACATGAAGTGGTGAGCTAACCCGAATTCATACGATTACTGTCCAGTAAAGGTATGAAGTTACGCGACGCACGATTATCACGGATTTGAAATTATTGTTTGGATTTCGTCAAAGATGGCATAGTCAGTATTCATACTGTTAACAGACAATCACCTTTCCATAAAAACTAGGGTTTCAGTTGTCGAAACCACAATGCAATGCTCAAATTTCGGGACTCTCATTCTTATAAACAGTTAATACTTTATGGTAATTACCTCTCACTGAGCGGCTGTTATGCACTCAGGAGAAATCTAGGCATACTGCACCAGAGAAGTCACTTTTCGGACTGGACTCAAATCCGACCACAGATGGCCGAAAAACCAATATTACTGATGTAACCTAACAGCATTTGTAGTCACATTCGCAGTAAACTAACGGCATTCGCAGTCGCCTCGTGCAACGAGCAGGAAAAAAACCAACGCAAATATGTACTGCGTGAAAATTAGTGAACGGTCCAAAATTCTCATGAACACAACAAGCATCATGCCAGGTGGCAAATTAACAACTAAACAACATACGGTACACTTAGTATTAGCGGTAGAACCGGTGAATTGCAAGCACACCGGAAAAAATATACAACCAAAATCATTTTGTGCCACAAGCCACCCAGTACTTTAACAAGCCTTGCACCTTACGGCGAAGCAACCAAAAATCAGAGAATACTGGTTCACCGTCTCCTCCGGGATCAATTAACACAGCACTAGCGAAACCCAAAATGAGACAGCTGTTAAGCTCCCAACTACCGGAAATAGGTCTATCAAATTCATCAGACAGCTTTCTCCGCAGATCGCTACTGGCACCCTATAAGTCTAAACTGAACTAGCAAAGAACTGGACTTGCAAAGGGCTAGTATCCAACCAAAGTAAAAGTCATCACAACCAACATCGTAGACAGTAACATATCAGTGGTGCTCACTGACACTTAGCTGTCACACAGCCATGAAAAATGCAAACCCTGTAAAGAAAGACGAGAATGGGGGAAGGGACCTTACGACTAAAAATATATACGTCTGTATTCAAGCATTCGGCGTCAAGATGCCTACACCTCGCAAACAAACAACTGAGCTGTGAAAGTGAAGCGTAATCAGCAAGACAGCTTTTCCACGGCTTTCACTTCCCCGCATCACAAAGTGCACTTACTTCACAAACAACTCAGCCAAACAGCAGCATCATTCACGCCACTGAGCTCGATTAGCCACTATCTCACGTAATGTCTCCAGCCACCGACTGCGAGTCGCGAGGTCTCTAGCCTGGGAGGCGAACCCGGCCTACAGTGGCTAACCCCTTGGTGAGAGACTTCATTACTATGCACCAGGCCGTCATCTATCTACATCGCACTTTACACCAATCGGTTGCAGCGTCAGCAAAGAGTACGCGGTGTGGCACATGACTATATGGCATCCATAGTATACGGTCTTGCCATCTGGGTGATGTAAGGATTGGACGAAAGAACTGGTTTGACAGTCGCTACCAAATACCTTGTTTTTGTCGACCGATACGTGCAGTCTAACGCAGACATCGGTGGCCAAGTATCTGAAGATGGTTCACGTCTTCTACACTGAGATGCCTCCTTGTCTTTGGCCTTGGACATACGCGCTTCTATCTCATTCCCTACACCTCTGCTACCGCTAATAGAGCTTTAAAAGTACACAAATTGGTCAACAATTTTCATAATTCCATTACGCAACGTCGAACCTACTTGATCATGGCTACCTTGCAGAAGCAGTCTGCACTTTGAGGCTGCTCTTGAATATGGCATCTGACATCGAATGGCGTCAGTTGAAACAACTGAAGCAAGACTTCTATAAAGCCTCTTCACCTTCTTTGGAAAGTGCCGGCATGAGATCACCTGGACCAGCAGCCCTGTTACGCTTGAGAGCCGAAATGCAATTGCGAAACTCAAAGTCAGTGGGTGGTTCCAAATCTATGAACCAGGGTGCTACATTACAAGTTTGGTGGCAACACAGTAAAGGCAGGAGGTCAGCTCAAAGTGTTCCGCCCACCGCTCTAACCTTCTGGACTCATCGTAGATGAGTGTGCCATCTGTTCCGCTGACAACCTCATTCACAGACAGTCGCCTGGAGCCAGTGCTGGTGTTCCCCAAGGTAGAAACGGTCTCCGCTCCCTTAACATTTTTCACTAACCAGGCCTCACGATCACTCTTTAGATTATGTTTCCTTTCCCTAAGGAAATCTCTCCTAAATCTGTTAAGTAAACTACCAGTAGGAATGTTCCGTCTGGCTCCTGACAGCTCCAGCAATTCCTCTAAGATCCAACGTTTGCTCAACCCACGAACCCCCGTGCCGCATGGCACAGTACCTGCTGCATGAATGGCATGTGAAGTGTCCGACCAGCAGCTGTCAGGATCTTCGGTGTGCGAAGTACTAAGATAGCTCTCTGAGCTGGTTTGGTATTTATGCTTTACTGACGATATAGCCAGTTTCCCAACAGTCAGCGATTGCTTCCGATGGGGTCGTTGTCCAACAACCCCGGACTAGGGATTGGAAGAAGGTTGGCATCTTTCCCCGGGAAAAGCGCCAGTCCTGGTAAACTGCTACTGTCCTGCGAAAGAGCTTTCGGAGAAAAGGGTTTGGGTTGCGAGCCCCAATCAACCTTCTATCTAGGTCTAAACATCCTGCGAGTATCTCAGCCCAGATACAAACATGAATAACTACACCAGTAATTCCATACTGCATCGGCCGCCCCGCAGTATAAACCTGGTCGCCATATCTGCTGCATACAGCAGGGTGGATAGACGAAAACATGCTACCACTCACCCCTCCCCTAGTGTCCTATCAACTTTAGCTCTGCGTGTCCCACAACAGACAGCCAAACATAGTAACACTGTATCCGTAAATCCCATATCTTACAAGTGATCCTCAGACCTCCCTCATCTCTTGCTTAGACCGAGAACGCGAATTAATATCGCACTTTAAAATAGGTAGGCCAAAAAACCGTTCTCGCACGAACTTGTTGCAAGTCGGTGTTTGGCCTATCGCAGAGATTAGAATGCAGGACAGTAGTCAATGTGTGGAACTAGCAGCATCCACTCTGTCTACCTGATACTTCGGGTGGTTTCGCGGCCGCCCTTACCGGTCAGGTTGAAGTAGGTATAGTCCTCAGCACAATGGCCGCAGCCGCATCAGTAGGTTGGATTTATGTTAATAGTAGACTTCGTGCAATCCGTTTGACAGATGCTGTTAAGGCCACTTCTAGATGCGAAAACGTCAGAAATCTTTTATTCCAGTCTACTGATCCTTCGATTGACTGCAGTGATGCCGGTGTCCAGGACGCCTTCTATTAAGATGTGGCCATTCTCCTTCGATCGACACATGGTTCTAATATAGTCGTCTTGGTAGGAGATATAGACGCCCAGGTCGGTCGCCTTTGAGACCGGATCTCGTTCAGGTGGCAGGTGTAGGATAGTATCACATCACTCAGATAGTGGTGGGAGATTGTTGCACCTGTACGCTGAGCATAAGCTGTTTTTAGCCAGCACTAGTTTTAGACATCACGCGCGTCACTGCTGTTCTTGGCATCCGCCTTCTCTGAATTAGGCGTGGTCTCAGACAGACCACGCAGCCGTTAGTTATAGGTGGCGGGGTTCCATTCAGGACTGTCATTCTTATTGGAGCACGCACTGGAATTTTGTTCTTACTGATGACTGTGTCACCAGGCGCTTTGCTAACGCTGTGGAAAATTGACACAAGGTGCCCAGTAGATAGATGATGGCCTTGGGTGGGGAAACGGAACTGTTCACGAAGGGGGTGGCCACTGCAGATCAGGTTCGTCTCCCGGAATCCAGCTAGACAGCATGAAAGTTGTTGTTGACCCTAGCTGTCTGTGAAATGAGTGCACCTAGTGACGCTGGGCAGTGAAAACCCCAGAGATGTGCTTCTGATGACGTTTCTTCTAGTTACAGCTCGATTGTTTGTTTGCAAGCTGTAGTCACTTTGATGTAAGGTGTCTGAATATGATCAGAGTTGTTTTTAGCAGTTAAATCCTCATCATACCTTCTTTTGTTCCCTAAGGCTTGCTCTTTTATGCATGATCGTAAAGCATCAGAGCCAACTACTTACGTATTGCAATTTTTCATTCATTTATCCAGAATGAACATGAACTTAACCAAAGAGCAGTACGGTTCGGGTTGTCTCTCATCGCAACATTGACATGGAACAAACTGGAGGAAAAAAATAAAGAGATGAAAAATGATAAGAGAAGGTAAAACCAAAGAACCAGAAATTGTGTGGATGTAAGAATCTCCGCCCTTGATGATGACGATAACCCTGTCGGCAGCAAGCAGTCAAGAGGGTAACTAAGGAAGTTCCAATGGTTGGCGTTTGTAGGAGGTGCAGTAATGCAGTCACCATAGAAAAAAATCCATTATTTCCACCGTCGAACTGCAACGAAATACCACTAAGATACTTTAATTACCGGAATAACTTTATCTCGGTTTCATTGTCAAACACTAGTTCACGCATGGAAGAACGGTCATTTCATTTTACATTACTGATCCATTCAGAACAAAGTCAACAAGCAACATAAAAAAGGAAAGTTTATTACAAAGTTACTGCAGACCAACGCTGTCCAACGGGTGATGACAAGAGGCAGATAAGTTAAGTTGGAGAAACAGGAAAAATCCAAGCTGATAGAATTTAATAAATTTGGGCTATATGGAATCTTACGCTTGTTGCCGTATGACACTGTTATTTAAGTTTTTGGGTAAATTATCATAAATCCTCAGTGCATGAGTTGCAATCACCCTAATAATGAAAACCAGCAAAACTTACGTTGAGTTTGCTAGCTGGTACACGGCAGTAACACTGACAACTAAGCAATTTAAACGGGCACGCCTGCCGTAGCAAACTGTAACATTATATTGCGCAAGTAGCACTCAGAATAGTCCAGAGATACACCCGTTTTTCGGTGAAATATTCTATCCAGCGACGTCTTGGGGTTTAAAACTGCATATCTGAATGTTGCCCCTTTGGTTGGCATGGTTTTGCTGTCTAATCTCGTCAGTCTTTTTGTCTGTTGGGTGAACTTTACTTAATGGCAATCTGCTTAAGTTTCCAGTTGTAAGTGAGCCGCCAGTCTGAAGCATTGATTATTTCGTCCAGTCAGGTTCAGATACTTCACTGTGAACCGCCTTGACCACACCGCTCACGTGTGCTTCTATTGTGTTCGTCTTTTTCTGAAGTGGTTGTCAGCAGTTAATTTCATCAATCAAGAAGGCATCGATTGATATAGGAATCCATATTTCCGCCACTCGCGACGGTAAAGTCTGCCATATTTTCATTTAAATGTAGTCAACCATTTGACCTCTCAGGCGCTCTGAATGTTGTACTTCACACCATTTTTACTTCGTTGCTGTGCATCCGTAGCTCGTTCGAAGGTTCAGGCATTGTCTACCATTGAGTAATAGATGATAATCACGTTTTCCCGACATGCGGTAAATAAAACCCTAGTTTCCCTATTGTACGCAAACTCTAATGGTGACCTCCGCGATGTTGATCGCTTCATCAACTGGCTTCTAAACAATGGATCCGGAGCTTTCTCTACTAGCTAGTCACAGTTCTATTTAGTTATTCGTTCACTGGGACCGAAATGTCGTGTCAGTTTGCCAGTTTGTGAATGGTGCAACAATATTCACGAAGGTTGAGATTTTCACTACTTTGACACCTCTTGAAATCGCCGGCATTCAACACGTAATGTCAGCACCATTCTGAGACGAGACAGGATGCTGCTCAGAAAAACTACGTAACACTTTCGCTTATCTTATTGGCGGTTCGAACAGCCTCCGTCCACTGGTTGGGTTGATCAATACTACTACATTCTCCTATTGGACATGCCGGAAGTGGATCGGGAGGTAAACAGCCCGGATGAGTGAGTCTAGTGTTACTTATATCAACTGATGCCATGAGTGTTACTTTCGGTTTTGAGGCCGTAGGGCATCGCAGACTGGTCGCCGTATCCCCTATTAGTTAGTCACTCATCGTCCTTTAGAAGATTTAAAAGAGCTTCTCCTAGCATAGGTGAAAGGAGAGGTCTCTGGAGAATCTTGGCTTGCATTCTGAAGTGTAGCCAACCACGATTCCTGGCACCTGCGGGCGACTTTCATCCGTATGGTCAAGGTATACAAGGCTTTGCTCGTTCCATAAGCAGGGTTACAATCGCCCCTAACAGATTCGTACCAATCTTTAGTCTACAGTGAGTCAACGGTCTACGTCTCCATGTGGTAATCGAACCAAAGCTCCATGTAGCAAAAGGTCATCTAAAGCATGATTTCCATTACTCCATCCTCAACACCATAAACAGTCAGTTTGGTTATTTCTCCCTCTGGATGGCGTTCGTTGCCAATTCTTGTCCTCCACTTCTCCCCAGTGGTCCATAAACCATCTGTCTGAGTATCTAACTACTCAGCATGGCTTATCTGAGATACTCCGCCAAATGTGGGATAGTATCACAGTCGCCCTGCGCCTCCGTCACGAAGCGTCAGGGAGAAAGACAATGCAATATTCACAAACTTCCTAAATTGATTTACCAAGACTGACGATCTGGCACTGCTTGCTTCCGCGGAAAATAAGTTTTAGGAAGCAAAAGGCTAGGCATACTTTCTGCCTCAGATTATTCATAAAGAGTGACCCCACCTAACTACATATACTTCGTCTAACTGCAACGCTAAGTTTAATGTCCAACATAATGAACAACCGGAATTGTCTTTACAATCGGGATGAGTTTTCTACCGATACCGAGGAGCAAAAAGCAGAGTTAATTGTTATTTTTGGTTGGCATTCTCTTAAATAACATCTATCATTCCAGTTGCTTCTAGCAAAAATCAAATATCAGTTATCTGGTACAAGAACAATGACTAGCACATGCACACTTTAAAAAATATTGGTTGAGAAATTTTCGGAACTAAGCTTCTCTGTTCCCACTTTCTTCAAAAAAGCCCGAACTAACGATAAGCTTCAATAGCTTCACAAGCTAACATTTCTACGGAGCAGGTTAGCGGAACAGCAACCAACATGTCACCACATTCTCAAAATGTAAGTGCTGAGTTGGAAAGAACACGTACTATCCAAACTATTGTCGTATATGGTTGGAGATTTAAGAATGGACATGGAATTTCAAACAACAGCCTCTAACGGTCGATCGATAGTTGACAAAAACTGGACGTAACGGTAAAATTCATCAAGAAATGCTGAACAGATCGGACGCGAATAAATCGTCCACCGTTTCTGTAGAAAAACTTTCTGTAAGAAAAACAGGGTCACTAATACGTGCTTTCACTCGGTGTGATGATGCAAGCAAGGTAGCTGTTACGGGTATGACAAACTTGACCGATCACGTACGTAAACATACGGTGGGTATTTCGTTTCCATACTTCGGTCCAGGTGAGGGTTTACGGTTAACTGTCTGACACCATGAGCGGCGTACTTCGAGGCTATCCACTTTCACTATTTGTTTAATTTTGTGATGGACTGTGAGGACTGTCTGTAACACTCACAGTATGTCGGCCTCGACATGTTACTCGAAGGAAAGCTGACTGACCTTCATTATGCTGACAAGACATTGATCTTGCATAATTTCGAAACGACACAGACAACATTAGACCCTATTACACACTCCGCTGAACGTTCCGGAACGCGTTTTGCAACCTGAAAGAACAAACTGCCTCTGCAAGGTAGCCATGATCAAGTAGGTTCGACGTTGCGTAATGGAATTATGAAAATTGTTGACCAATTTGTGTACTTTTAAAGCTCTATTAGCGGTAGCAGAGGTGTAGGGAATGAGATAGAAGCGCGTATGTCCAAGGCCAAAGACAAGGAGGCATCTCAGTGTAGAAGACGTGAACCATCTTCAGATACTTGGCCACCGATGTCTGCGTTAGACTGCACGTATCGGTCGACAAAAACAAGGTATTTGGTAGCGACTGTCAAACCAGTTCTTTCGTCCAATCCTTACATCACCCAGATGGCAAGACCGTATACTATGGATGCCATATAGTCATGTGCCACACCGCGTACTCTTTGCTGACGCTGCAACCGATTGGTGTAAAGTGCGATGTAGATAGATGACGGCCTGGTGCATAGTAATGAAGTCTCTCACCAAGGGGTTAGCCACTGTAGGCCGGGTTCGCCTCCCAGGCTAGAGACCTCGCGACTCGCAGTCGGTGGCTGGAGACATTACGTGAGATAGTGGCTAATCGAGCTCAGTGGCGTGAATGATGCTGCTGTTTGGCTGAGTTGTTTGTGAAGTAAGTGCACTTTGTGATGCGGGGAAGTGAAAGCCGTGGAAAAGCTGTCTTGCTGATTACGCTTCACTTTCACAGCTCAGTTGTTTGTTTGCGAACCCAGATGGCAAGACCGTATACTATGGATGCCATATAGTCATGTGCCACACCGCGTACTCTTTGCTGACGCTGCAACCGATTGGTGTAAAGTGCGATGTAGATAGATGACGGCCTGGTGCATAGTAATGAAGTCTCTCACCAAGGGGTTAGCCACTGTAGGCCGGGTTCGCCTCCCAGGCTAGAGACCTCGCGACTCGCAGTCGGTGGCTGGAGACATTACGTGAGATAGTGGCTAATCGAGCTCAGTGGCGTGAATGATGCTGCTGTTTGGCTGAGTTGTTTGTGAAGTAAGTGCACTTTGTGATGCGGGGAAGTGAAAGCCGTGGAAAAGCTGTCTTGCTGATTACGCTTCACTTTCACAGCTCAGTTGTTTGTTTGCGAGGTGTAGGCATCTTGACGCCGAATGCTTGAATACAGACGTATATATTTTTAGTCGTAAGGTCCCTTCCCCCATTCTCGTCTTNGAGTGAACTACATTTAGTAAATTCAAATGACCGCATGTCCGACGTTTCTAGAAGTGCGCGGAGGTGGATAACTGAGTTACCCAAGTAAACAGCCCACTACTTGACAGAAGCAACGACCGCCTGCATATATATGCATATATATATATGAGGAACAATAGGGAAGACGTGGTTCCGCTAATCTCGCCAGCCACTTTAGAACAGTTAAACAGACGCTTGCTTTAGTGCCACCGAAATAGTTGAAACAGTACGACCTCACGCCAAATTCTAACAAAACAGGTGGCAGTGGTGGAAACGCCCGAATCTTGCAGATGCGTCTTGAAGGTGCGAAACTAGTCCGACACGAACCTGTTGTGAGAGAAGTGTTCACACCTTCCCGTCGACCAACCTAACGCCGAGAAAAAAAATACATATCAAGATCCCCGCGATCACTAGAGGAACTTCTCGAATGTCGTGCATGAAACTGCTTAATAAAAAAGGGGAGATCGATAGCACATCCGGCGAATACATTTCAAACTGATGAACGCCCGAGAGGGTTGTCCAAAACTGCGCTCTGTTTATACAGTGAACATGTAACAGTGTCAACAAATTCGAACACAACTTGGTGGCTATCCTACGAAAAGGCAGCTCCAGACAACAAAAGCAACTGAAGTAAAAGTGGTAATCAGATCTGGAAAGACCTTTTTACTTTCGGTGGAAGGTTGTCTATGACGTGGCCATGGACCATCCGGATCCATTGTCTATGCGATCTAGTCCCGACCGAATGAAATGCTCATCAAAATATTTAGCACACTCATCAAGTCAACGCGGTTGGTTCTTAATTTTCAAACAAGTCTTTCCGTAGCACTAGGCTGACGACTAACAATCACAAATCAGTGAGAATGGTTCAACCATTTTTAGAAAAGAACTTATTTCCTCTTTTAGTGATGAGATCGAATGACATCTGCGCCCTTAATGCGAGCATTAACCTCAGCTTGTGCTAGAGTTCTCATCACCCGCTACTGCATAGTCGGGGGAAAACGAACCTATGATCAAAGGTTTCATGGAGCGATAAATTCAGCTCAGGTGCAACAGTATCATTCCATCCAGACATTCACAAAAACCAAAGTAAAACATTGTACGGATGCAGGTTGACCATTAACTACAACACCGGTAAGTTTACAAACCGGCAGATATTCAAAATCAAGCCAGCCAAACCGTTACGCAAAGCATTCGACTGATATACCAGGTCACTGTTACAGGCTACCTTGTGATTTCACCAGGCCTGCTGAAGATCAATACAACCACGAATTAGTCACAAAAGTAGGTTTAATATGTTCCTGGTTTGATCGGTTCAGTAATCCACAGGGTCCTTAGGAAGACCCATCGTGAGTTTACGTTTTAGCTCCCGCGATGATTGCATTCAAGGTCGGGAGGACCAGTCGACGTCTGTTCATAGGACCTGCCGAACCGACAGAAACTCACTTTAGAGGCATCTGAAATAATCCCTTGAAACAGACTTCCTCATAACAAGTGCAGATTTCTGTTCAAAAGGTTTGTAGATAACCCCACTGCAACGACCCAGATAAACTGTTGTTGAGTACCGTTTGACAACAGCTTCGCAAACGGTCAAATTTCACACCGACAACTTTACAACTGCGAACGGATGAATTGTAGGCAAACTTTAGAACGGAGCAAGCAGTAACACCTGAAACGAGCGCGACCCCTAATGGCTGACACTGACGAAGTCAATTTGAATGTAAAATTGGAATGCACAGAGTGGTCTTCACGTAATACACCAACGCTGGTACACTGAAACGCCCAGTTTGACATAAAATCCGTGATGAGTGTAAACCCACCAACAAATTGCAGTCAGTGCGTCAAGTCCCGACATCGAAAATATTACCGGCAGCTTGCCTTCTAAGGTACAATAAAAACAGCGTAGTATAAAGGAATTTTGATAGTCTGGACAATTATCTGTAGGGCATACGCAGGTATGGAGAAACATCCTTCTGGTCTGTGTCGGCAGAGAACGATCGATGGACTATGTCCGAAGGCCAACATGTGACCAATAATTGAAATCGAATCGGGCAAGATTAACCCTGTCGTAGGGTTTAGTGAGTCCCCAGTTGACCGTGGGATTCACCGCCATTCTCGCGAGAGTCTCAGAAACGGATAAGAATTCAACGTAAGGATCACAAACGCGCTACAACCGTTCAAATCCAGATTCAATAGAATGAATGTCAAAGTACCCTACTGGTCTAATGACAGGTTCGGGAATATTAAAAGTTCTGTTCATTGCTCGTAATGGTCTCAAGAATCGAAAACTGGAGGCAAGTGAAGAGAAGGAAAGCAAGAGTGGACAGATCAACCGGAATAGCGATCGCTTTGAACAGCTACCGTGATACAGAAGGGGATGAACTGACGGACCCCGCCCAAAGGTCCCAGTTTGAAATCTGACTTGCGAGACAACAGTATATGGAATTTTCATGCAGGACGCTGCTCAAAGTTAGCAACTGAAAAAGATGGTCTGCTTGAAAGTGAGAGGTTGGCCCGGCTTGAAAGATCAGTGAATGAAAAACAGAGATGGCTGACTTCAATCACTGATGCACATAGCCAACGCGCTCGACTGCATCAAATCTCGAAAGTGTACGTTCTTTGATCGAATGAGGTAGTAGGCAGGAGGTCATGGTCAACTGCTGGGCGATCGCAGTGTTTGAGGGAACCTGTTATAACTCACGCTTGTGTAGAAGATAGCAACGCATGAGTTACCAATGCACAGTTCTGTTGTACACTCAAGGAGGCAAACCTCGATAACTAAACATCCCTATGCAGCCAGCAATGCGATATGCAAACCCGTGAGTGAAAGTGTTTTTCAACTGGCTGCTCCCCACTGACCTGTTTAGTGTGACCACACCTGAGAAAGCTGAAGTCCCAGTGAGCACAGCCCTTAACCATCACTACTGTGTGATAAATTGTTTCCATGAGTGGACTCTATCAGCAAATATCCTTGTGATAATGGTAGTACTGAAATTTGATGCTCGAACACGCCAAAAGAACCAATGCTACGTTACAAGAAAAACTGTACATATAATCACATCAACCAGAAATATGATGGCACTGGATTAGTGTCAACCCCATCAGACACACTAGACAAGATCGCGGTGCAATGTCAAATAGGTCTTCCCTTGTGTCTGCAACAATCTTTTACAACGGTAAGTACAGCAGCAAAAACAATAAAGACCACGAGCCACATGTGCCAAAACCGCCAGCATCCTCATCATGGACCCATTTTAAGACTAAGAATATGGTGTAGAACTGTATAATTTAATTTCAATCCTAATACTGATTTTCCATCTACCAGAGAGCTAGCGGAGAATGACCATGTCCGAATAATCATGTCTGGCAACCTTTAAACGATATGGAAATGTAGCAATATCACTCGCCTCTTCAAGTGCTTTGTGTTGCATCCAGTGTTCAGTGCTTCCGCAAAATTATTAAGGCAACCCGCTTGTCTACTTAGGAAACTCCACTAGTAGCAGGCAAGGTTCACAGAATGTAATAAATAACAAACGCTCATCACTCCTTAAGTGTTCTACGTTAAACAATCACGTATGGTGTGGTTTGACTTACCCGAAGGTTACATGTAAGAAGCAAGGTTGGAATCAAGGGTCTACAACGGTTCCACATGACCAAGACAAACTCGGCCTTTAATAGGACTACTAGCCGTTCCATTTCCAATCCCTGACTGACATCTAACAAGGAAAATGGAACTGTTCAGCTAATCCAACAGGCAGTCATGACAATCGATACATGTGCCACTTTCAACTAGGAAATGTCCACAGCCAAGGAAAACGATGGTCGGTTTACGAGAGCTTTCTGAAGTGTCGATTCCCCAACTTAGATGGAACCCGCAACGGGTAAGGCTCCGCCAAATTTTGGACGCTCTGAATACTATTAATCAACACTAGAACAGAACAGACATCTAGAACCTAAGCTTAATCAAGACTACACTGGCTCTTCCATGGCCATTGTCCACGTTACGTGAACTGTATGGGAGAAGAATGACTTTCCACAATAGGCATATCTACTCTATCGCCTGCGCCAGGTACAAACCGCAATTGGTCCAAGAACACACGACTGCTCACAAAACATTTAGGCAGCGAAATGGGGACAGGATTCACATCGAACATACAAAACCGTATGACAATTAGTTCACATATGTAGTGGAATTGACTGTAAAAACCAAAACACTCGATGTACGTAAAGCATGTTCAAAAAATGTTTAGACCTTGGTCATACCGTAGAACAAGGAAAAGCTTTGAGCGTCGCAGTAGACAACCAAACCAACCTTATTGACACGAAGACAAAGATATCAAAAAAAATTCTCACCATTTATTTTTGTTTTTCCTTATTTATATCCGTTAATGAATAATACATAAAAGGGATGAGAATCCAAGGGGAAAAAACCCTATCTCAGGCTTTTGAAACTCTGGTCATTTTGAAGACAGTAGCGATTAAAACAAGTAGCGTTGAAATGACCATGTGCATTGCGTATGAAATTAGAACTATACTTATCTACTTATTCGGTCTAATGTCTACTAAAATGAGTATAAACCGCAATTAGCTTTCAAACACTTGCAAGTCGCGCTCGTTTCCAAGTCTGCATTTAGGTTTGCTGTATTCGACCTCTAGCTTTAGGGGGTGACCTTTTAGTGACGTGCTAACCCCCCTCTGTGCTGGACATCAACTGACACCAATGTCCAACAGACTACCTTATCACGAAGATGAACGCCAAGTCACCACTAATCCGACGACGCACAAAAGGGAGCAGGCCCAGTGTCAACCCTTCTTCATAAGACTTACTTTTGAGGCCTCAAATGACATCGTTGGCGGGACGTGGCACAGCTTTCTGAGGCAGTTTATTCTTCGTTCGATAGGGTGGCCAGAACGCAGCTCCATTCACGAGATGCGGCCCAACGTTCCCGCCATGGAGGAGCGGAAAACAACGGCAAGTGAACTAACCTAAAATACGTTTCAGTAAGGCCAGGGTATTACTAATATCATTTGCTTTCCCCTCAGCCTTTAGGAAGCCAGAGAGAGTGAATCACAGTTTCACAATCTCTTCTGGGCTGGAGCTGTCTCCAGAGTGTGGCGATCAAGGTAATGTGGTTTTAGGGGGCGGGTGGACGAACTTTGCACTTACCAGCACCAAATGAAGCTGATTATATTGCGTACAGATATTGTTTTGCTAGATGAGATAATGGTCACTGGTATACGCCGTACTTCAGATTTTGATGTCATCAGCAAGAATAATAACAAGGAGCCAGTTAGAGCAGTAAGATCAATGATATCTGCCGAAACGTGAAGCGGGCAGGGAACTGATTCGTGAGGAACCCCGCCGAGACTAAAGCTGCGATTGGAAAATGCACTGAGCGTGCTCTCAGTGGCCAGCTCGTTGGCATGATATGACTTAAGCTACTGGAGAAGGTTGCATATCGTTTTGTAGTGGAAAGACTCATCGATCAAAACAGCATGGTTTAAAAGGTCAAATGCGTTGGCAAGATTGAGGTATACGGCACGAACGCCACTGCCTTGACCAAATTCCTTTGTCCGGCAGTCGATGACTTACAGAGAATCCGTGTTACACGAAATGTTATTTTGAATGCTGCGTTCCACATTGGAGAAGTATTCTCAAGAGGTTAGGTGTCTGTAAAGAGAGCCGTACACCAGCGCCCATAACACTTTCGAATTGCTCAGTACCAGGACGGCCGGATGGTACTCACTATGTGGACTATGTCGTCACCCTTGAAAACGGGTGTGATGTTCGCCATTTTCCAGCTGCTAAGTACTGTTGCGTGAACAGCAATCTAGATAGGTCGCCAAACTCTTCAAGTGGTTAACACAGGGCCATAGAATGTATGTCGCTGTGTTCGGTAGAGCCGTCCTCAAGAAACCTCAGATCGGCCAACTTCACCGTGGGGGAAGTGCACACTGTTTTAGTGCAATTTGCTTCGGCGCCAAAAGGAAACTGATAAAGCGAGGGTGGTTGCATGGAATTGCTGCTATAAAACTAACAGGGGACGTCAGCAGCTTCGGTATCAGATAGAGTAAGGTCTGATAAACTTAGGAGTTAATACACACTGGCCTTCGCTTTGAGAACTGCTTGTGCGAATCAGAGGAGATTACATTTAGCTCGGCGCCACAGCGCTGGGTAAAATGCAGTTGGTAGCAGAGACCCTCTTTGCAGATTAACGTGGTACACTGATTTATTGTGGCGGCTTGTATTACTTACTCATCTCTAGATCCAGATAACCAGTGGTGAGCCCAGTTATGTCGCTTTTTCGGAATAAGTTCGAGGACTTGAATTTGTGGTTGATCTGGAGACATGTTCCGTTTTTTTGTTGCCTGAGGTGAGGTTTCACAAATGGCTGCGGCGAGAACGGCAGTTATCTGCTAAGGAAGGTCCTCAACAGAGTGAAGCGGGGGTCAAATTATCGGGAAAATGCAGCACCGATTAACTAAGCAGGTTCTACACATACGCCTTGTGAAAGTTCCCGCAATTACTAGCTGTTAGGCAGAACAGCCCCGTGCTGCAGATGAAGTTGGATAAAAGGATCGCGTTGCCTTCTAGTCAATCTGGTGCCATAGCCTCACGTTTATCAACTATTAACTCCACGTTTGCGATCACATAGTCGTGTTGCGACGGATTATCATCAGAACACCACCGAGTGAACACAGGGATTTGCAGCGTTTAGCGCAACTCTCAGATTGTAGAGGAACATGGTGCGGACAGAAGTTCTGGCGCCCGCCTATCAGAAAACTGGAAGTTTAATTTCAGTTAAGTTGAAGTCATTCAATAAATGATAATAGCTCCTCCTTTGAATTATCGGAAGATGGAGGACGACAGAACACTCTCACCTGCAGACTGTCTCAATTCTTTGCGCAAACCATACACCGCGCTGTTTTAGAGGAGATACTTGTAGTAGTAGCGGTGGCAGCATCAGTTGTTGTTTTAGTCGGCGCGCTGAACCACCTCATTGTGGTGCACACTGGGCGGTTTCGGTGCAATCCTTGACTGGCTTGGCGTTCAGCAGCTCGGGATAAGGTTAACCACTCTACCTGGTTTCAAAGTACTGGCTACAGTCATCTAGACAATGAACTTCCCGCCAGCACCTCTGTGCAGGCATCTACCAGCACACAGGATAGATGAGCGAGGTACACCTTTTCAGAATATGGTCAGATCTGCAAATCGAACACCGGTCTGTCGGCGCATACTCGTACGCATCGACGCAGAAGTGGTCGAGATCAGGAAATAGACGACCAGCCTGTCACAGCCTTCGACTGCGCTGACTGTGATCGTACCTCTTCCACCAAAATCAGTCTCAGTCAACACTGAAGACACTCTAATCCAGTCAAACACAACCGTGAGAAAATCATGTACATGAAATCCCCCGGAACACATTGGTCTTAGCAAGAATCGGCTTTTCTTCCCAAGTGTGCCGATGCACTGGCCTCGTCGTGCCCCACGCGACGCAAACTCCATATTCAGCTCCTGTTACACATCCCAGGTCGTACTTTGGAGATCATCCGGACGCGTCTACATGCACTGAGTTAACAGAGAAATCCGTTCCCCATTGCCAATCCAGCCAGCGTCTCACAGACCGGAAGGACATCTGGTATTGGGTCCCAAGAGGCTGAAAACTTCGAGTGTTTTGCCTGGTTGATCCAAAGAGCGATTACCCATCTGAAGTCTAATAGCGAGGCCTCCCTACAAATCGATGAAATACTAGCTATAGCCTGCGGTCTTCATGCAGACATTTTCAAGATGATACAAGCCAATTCGCTGTTGAACATGCAAGCCGCACAAGCGTTTTCTTATATCTGGTCACCCGACGACGTGCTTGCATTAACATCGGAACCCACGCAAACGGGAAACAGATACGGAGTTCTAAATATGCAACGATTTAAACGCTCTAACACCAGAGTGGGAAGGATGATGCTTTCGCAGATTTTTCTGGCAGTTGGAGAACTGCCCACGAAATGGACTGTGACCTTCCAGGTAGTTCCAGCCAATACTGGTCCAAGTTATAATCGGCTCATCCTCACCCTGAAGAGTGACCATACCGCAGGATTCTGCCTCCAGACTGGTCTTTGGTCGACCCGAACACCGAGGGATGAAGTATCACGCACCTTGAAGCACATGGAAAGCGCTGCTCTAGACTTGGACAAGCCTTTGCCCGAACATTTGAAGCACACGAAAGTTGATGCCCTGGTCGAATATATCAACCTTTTCTTGCAAATCCAAGGCTGTCCGATCCATCTGT
Source organism: Paragonimus westermani (assembly GCA_008508345.1). Taxonomy (NCBI): domain Eukaryota; kingdom Metazoa; phylum Platyhelminthes; class Trematoda; order Plagiorchiida; family Troglotrematidae; genus Paragonimus; species Paragonimus westermani. The sequence continues at coordinate 78,067 of QNGE01002220.1, forward strand.
TCCGTTCTCCCTTCACGCTTGTACCGAAAATTAATGGTCCTTCACCTCCCGTCAAGCTCAGACCTACCGCAGTATCTTCAACGTTGATTCGTTGTTTTCTTACGATATTGGTTGATTGTTGGAACACGCTCCTTCATCCGCCTGCTCCTCAGTTTGCCTTCTTACACAGTGACGGTTGTCTTGAAGCGACCTCACTGCTCCATGCGCTGCTTCGGAACTTATGCACGACCTCTTCAAGTATGTGTGCGGTTTTTTCGACGTGTCCAAAGCATTTGATTCCATCTCGCGGGATTCTATTATCAGATCGGCCCAAGCTTTCGGTGCCCCTCTACCTCTGACACATTACACCGTCCTCCGGTCCCAGCCTGACGTTAGTCAGGGCGTCCCACTGTCCCCGCTATTGTTTATCATGCCAATGGATAAGGTGCTATCTCTTTCTCGACCGGACCATGGCTACCAGTTTCGTGATACACTGGTTAGCGGTTTCGCCTATGCCGACAATCTGACCCTTCTTGCTGAAAATCCCGCACGTTTCTCCAAGAAGCCTGCAGCTTCCGCTAGTGCCCTGGAATTATCCGGGCTGCTGATCAACACGCATAAGACGAAGCTTGTGATTATCCGCGGTGATCACAGACACAACGTGACCATCTTCAACAAGTCCATCCAGTTCGGTCTGGATACTACCCGCTCACTAATCACCACTGACACGGTGACCTACCTAGTTATCCCGTTTACCTGGAAAAGTAACCCAATCACTAATCACCCTCTGCAGCTTTGCACGATGCTGGATGAAACCATTAAGGCTCCCTGAGGCCGCATAACCGTTTAGATCTCCTGATTGATTCCGAAGATGAATCACTCGTTTGTATTGAGTCAATTCCAACGGAACACGTTTAGAGCAACTGACCGTAGAATTTGACAGATGTTCGACAATGGCTACGCCTCTCTAAGGACACGCCTAACAGCTATATCGACACCTCGATTCGTTTGGGTGGTCTGAGAATCCGAGTTTATCCACCACGATCAAAATCTTGCGCAAATCCCTACCAGAGGGACCGCTCTCCAGTCAATGTCCAGTTCTGCGGAATGTGGTCAAAGACGATTCGTTTGGCCCTGTGTTGACAGAAGTGAACGTCTCGGTGCGCATCCAGGGTGTAGTGATGACCAACAAGGAGGAAGCTCACACGGCGTGGACGGACAAATTCCAACACTCGCCAGATGGCTGTGGTTTTCAGGAAGTATCACGCAATCCACTCTCCAATCGTTGGCTGTTTATCCATACTGCATCTTCCCCAGGAGTTTTATTCATACTATCCAACTCAGATGTAGACTAAGCTCCGAACTTCACACGGCGACCGCATCAGCAAGTCAGTTCTATGTAGCGACAATTACGGTCAGCTAGAAAGCGTCAGCCTCGCAGCTGGTAGACTGAACGTCCTTTTGATACAGCCTATTGTTCTTCTAGTTTTTGCCACCTGGAAGCATACTTGTTCAGAGAAATTGAAGGAGTTTGAGTACCGTATTCCTCGATCTCTGACCGAAGTGGCTGTATTAATATTACAACCATCTAGTGAGAGGGATCTGTGGGGTAATTTACAACCATTAGTGATGACGTTTGATTTGTTCGCTGAGAACGACATCTGCCATGTTCTGCATCACGACTGCAGTGACGCTAGGTCCTGTTGTATACTCTGTAGACAAAAATTGATGCTACCGACAAGATAACCTCATTCTCAACACTCTTATTTAATAAAGAATGATGATGTAGTGGTCAAAACGAGTCCCTGATTAGCCTGATGGAATGCAGACGTACGTCACTTGACTATCGGCGGCAACGAAGAGAATAACTGCAACAAGATGGCCACAGGAGTTCCAGCAATTTACAGTAATAAAAGAGTTTGACCCACAGAAGGGGTTCAAGATGACCACCAAAATATTCCAGATTATCGGTATCAGGGGCGCGAGGATATTCCCGGTTTACCGTGGACGACTGGAACATGGTCGGTGCTGCGACAATTTTCGGAGTACAGCGGAGCTGGAAAGTTGGGTTAGAGATCTGTTCACTATCGTCAAGCGAATGTGCCACAGATAGACGAGCAGACCGGTGTGCGTGCACAAAAATTTTATTGCAATTTGCAAGTCATTTTTAATCGATTCGAACAACATGCAAAGATGACGTGAAAACGTTGTTGTACAAGGGTGAAGCATCGGTAATGAAAAAAATCAAGAAAGTTTTGTAACAACTTTTCACGTTCACAAACACGAAAATAAGGAAGATATGTGCAGAAGTCTTCATTTATCCAAACTATCCGTAAGCAGATGGACAATCGTGCATGCCAAAATGTACGTACAAATGCGTGGCGGGTAATAATTTTCGGATGGAATTGAATTGGGACAAAATTTACCCTAGACGTGGCCCATTTTCTAAAGGATGACAGCATCCGTCAGCTCTTTATGGCTTTTAGAAAGATTCTTCTCTAGATACCTGTTAGCTGGTGAGTGAAAAATGAATCACATTGATTTATCAGCCATCAGCCCTTAAATGGTTTTATGATTTCCCCCTCGGAAGGGGCTTTTCCATTGGCTGGGAGGATGTACTAGTTGAGACGTTTGTAAAATCAACTTGAATCGCGAAAAATTCCGACACTTACGCACAGAGTTTGCTTTGTTCGACAGCGAACACGATGACGCATTTTAGCTTACTGCTCTTATCCGGAAGCTTTACGCCATTAATCAGCCCGGTAGCTAATCTAAGCACGCCATGAAGATAGTGCATGTTTTTCTGGAGTATCGGTCTATATACCTGGTTTCGGAATACTTCAGGTGTGCCACAACAAACCACTCGTGTACCAGCAACCGTACTTGCGGCTAGTGAATGAGAGAGTTCACGCGAAGCCCGATCACACGTGTCGTGCGTTCAGCAAAATATAGGCTGCACGACGGTTGGAAACCCCTGTGACGCTGAGCACCGAAGCCTCTAAACTCAGATACCTGGGCTGATCCGTTTTACCGCTGATAGTGGAAGGTATCTGCGGGTGGTTCACTGACGGTATCCAGTGAGATACGTGCATCTCTGTTGCATCGACTGATGGACACCACCCCCATGCTGGAAAAATTTACCAAATCAAATCAGGCGACATCAAGCTTTGGACCTCAGAAATCTTTCGTCTCATCCGCAAGTGCACATGGAGATGGAAAAAACTGTTTATTCAGATTAAAGTGGGGACACTGCAGGCTCCAGGATCTTTTCCAAAGTCCAGGAAGAATCTAGGGGGCTGCCATCAATTCCAGTTGTATATTCGTCCAGCATGACTACAATTGTACAGTTAGAGAGCTGGAAGGCGTGGGGGGCCAAACTACGTGACTGATGCGTGAGTTCAACTGAAAGTCGGCCAAAGACGTTACATCTGATGACGTTCCGGTAAAGGCCCAAACAGAAAACCCTTCATGGCGTACACCCAGTCCATCACGAAATCTAGGCTGGAGGTAGCCTAATCTCAAACTGTTTCGATGTAATTAAAAACCTTGGATCACCTTCGTAGTTCATCTATTCGGTAGCAGCACTGCAATTTTTACAGTGAACCGACAACCGTGTTGGTTCATCGGCATTATTTGGAACACGCCGAGCTTCCCTCGGTGGCCCATCGATCCGAGATATTGCGAGGTGACACGCTTGCCCATAGGTGCCTCACAATATTTCCGTGGCTTACAGGTACGCAACTAAAGGTGATGACATTACTCTGTCCCCAACTTCCTCGCGAGCCCTTCCCTAACGATGATGTACAAGGTGGAGTACCTGCCTTAAAAACTTCCGTTGATTATTTGGGTGGCCGTTAAGATGTCAGCTCAAACTTGAGTAAAAGCTGCAAAATTCAGCAAAGCAGAAGGGGGTTATTTGGTTGCCAGACCTTTCTGGGGAGGTTAAGCCTACAAAATGTAGTTCACACCTGTTTCTCACAACTATTCGCGTACTGCCTGAAAAACAGTGACACAGAATTCTACGGTTCAACCAACGACGGCCTCTGATGTCTCCCAGATAGCGAACCTGCTGACAAGTTTTTAGACTCTTCAGGATGTTTTCTGGCTACTATCGCTTGTTCTCAGGCTTGCACCTTAACCTCCTCTGGCCAAGTACGTCGTTCTCAGCCGACGTAATTTCCCATATTATTAATAATAATCATAATATATATTTCTCAACGCATATGTGAGAAGCACGCTGGGTTATGCGTGATCACCGATGAAGTAGCTGCTTGCGTGAGTGTTTGATTGTTGTGTTATTGGAAATGTTGGTGGCCACGTTCCCTGCTCTATTTATCCCCGTCTCATTGATTCGTCTCCTTAATTTGAAATTCTTTATACCGATTACGAGCTTTCTTACAATCTAACACTACCGCTCAAGTTACGCTCGTGACGAATCATATTTCAACTGAATACCGAGCATGACTTATTGTCAAATCTTGATACCTTTTGCTTGTGAAACCTGTTCCCGCGTAGTTTTTCCTTACTTTCTCTTGCCGGACCTTTGTTTATATGTGCCCTGGGTTCATTTTCGCCTGACCGCTTCGCAATTACGTGACTGTTGTATCTGGTCATATATGCGCGAACCGTTAGTCTGGGAACTTGTATATTTAGTGGATTCAATATCGAGGTTTGTTGTTGTCTCCAATTATTTGGTTTATCTTATTGTTTTTAAACATTAGCACCTTATTAATAAGAAAATCGTCAATACGACCGTCTTCCTTTTGGGATTCGAATCGGTTGCTCGACGGGCTCAGAATTTATAGACGCTCGTTACATACGGACGTGACTATCGTGGATCCAGCATATTGATAGACGTTGCGAAAAGACTAATCGTTGCCCGAACAACCAATAGAAGTCCGAGATTATCAATCACTGCAGAAATTTACGAATCATACAAAAACGAATAATTAGTTATAAGCAAAACGTGAACCCTTCCGTCCAGAAGGACGTAGTCAACAGGCAAATGAATGTAGTTTATGAAAGCTTTGACGCACACAACAGAGACGAAGATAGTTCGGTAGCTCCACAGATTTAGTCGAAAAAATGGGATGTTACACTAATTTACTTTATACAAGGTCGTGAAATGGACAGTTTTTTAAATGGTTAAAGGTCACTCCGGGAAGAATGCACAAACGCATCTTTGGAGTGTTTTGCCATTGGGAATAAGACTAGTCTTCGGAAAATGACAAGATAGGTCGGCTTTGGTGAGGCAGGGCGAAAAATCCCGAAATCCGGCGAACGATTGAGCAGATTCCAAAGCAGGATTTCGTCGATTCCCCGAAGGACGTCAAAATTTGAACATCTCGCGAACTATTCAGCTAAGACAAAGTTCTGTGCGCCCATCCGTCGTAGAAAAGCTTCCTCGCTCAGTGTATAATATGGGGATCGGAAAGGAGAATGTGATTCCACAATTTAAATGAGAAAATGTGGGGTTATAACAGGTACTAAGACAAACAATGTGCTGGCGGGATTCTTTGAGAAGGAACTCATACGATATCATTACTTTTGCGACGATTACTGAAATACATAATATTATCTATGGTTTGTTGAGGTATTTTGCTGTGCTCGGCATTTATTCGGGCATACGGAGAATTGAGTCGACGGTTTGGAGAACCGCACGAAGTCAGCGTGTGATAACTGAAGCTGAAATGACGTCGTTCTGCTGGACCTACTATTAAGCGCCGCATTCACATGTTGAGGGGCGTTAGACATCGGGGTAGTTATCCACGGAATGCGCATTTGACAGCTGAATATTTCTTGGACCACACTAAAAAAGTTCATCAGATGATACGGAGAGTTCGAAGATGGACATCATGTTTGTTAACGTAAGATAGCTGTCCAAACCCTTTTTAAAACGCTGAATGTTGTTACTGGCTCTGACTTCACTTGGAAGTTTATTCCAAATGTAGGAATACTTCTCAGGAAGAAGTTTGTACGTATATTCTTCCGGGATATGGGGGTTGGCAAGGTGGAATCCTTATTTCTCAGACTATATGGAAGGCTGTGTTGTAAGTGGACGGTGATCGCTGTGGTAATCGCATCCAAATGCATGAGCTCATACAGCAGCGTCAAGTTCAATTTTAGTCTATGGAGCCAGAGTGGATCAATGCCAAGTTTTCACAACGTTGTCTATAGGTGAGCGAAGAGGAATATCTTGATAAGGATTTGGTAAAGGATCGTTGAAGGTTTTCTAACACAAGCCTGTCGGACTTGCGTAGGTGGCAGTAAATGAAGGTGCAATACTCGAGTTGAGGCCGAGCACACATTTTGTAGAGCGTCAGCTTCGCAGCTGGTAGGCCGAACGCCTTTTTGATGCAGCCTGTTGTTCTTCTAGTTTTTGCTACCTGGAAGCATACTTGTTCAGAGAAATTGAAGGAGTTTGAGTACCGTATTCCTAGATCTCTGACCGAAGTGGCTGTATCAATATTACAACCATCTAGTGAGATGGAGCCATGGGGTAATTTACAACCATAAATGAGGATGTTCGATTTGTCTGCTGAGAACGACATCAGCCATGTTCTGCACCACAACTGCAACGACGCTAGGTCCTGTCGTATATTTTGTAGACAGAAATTGGTACTACTGCCCTGGCAGAATGTGTAAACGATTTTGATATCGTCAGCAAACAGAAAGGGCTTGCCATTTGCAATAACGTCGCACAGATCGTTTATGTACATTAAGAAGAGCAGCGGACCCAGAACACTTCCTTGGACCACCCCACTAGTTACTGGTTTTGGTATTGAATAGTGCTCTCCTGTTTTGACTGTTTGAGTGCGACATTCAAGGTATGACGACAGCCAGCTACACAAGGGATCTTGTACGCCGAAAGGTGCTATTTTGATTAAGAGACGCTTATGAGGCTCACGATCTAAAGCCTCTTGCATGTACAATAGTATGATGATTACCGCATTTCCTGTGTCACCGGACGTCCATATATGGCTTAAGAATTCCAGCTGACACTTCATAAAAGAACGTTCACTGATGAAACCGTGCTGTGAAGTGCTTATAATGTTTCGTGTCCTTAGGAACTCGACTATGTGCACCTTTATTATCCTCTCAAACATTCTCGAGCAGATTGATGTGTGGTTGATGGGACGATAGTTACTAACGACCTGCCTTGGACCACTCTTGTGACGAGGCATAATGATTGAGGTTTTCCATTGAGGGGGGAAGGTGCTGGATAAAAGTGATAGGTTGAACAACTTGAGTAGGAGGATGGGTATATCCTTACTAGCCTGTTCGCGACCATTGTTGGGATACCACCTGGTCCAGGATGGATTGAGGACCTAATGCTAGCTAACTGTGAACAAACACCTCGAACATCGATTTGAACATTACTCGAAACTTTATCTGTTTTCGACGGGATATTAGCAGGTAATGTGGCGCTTTCTATGCTGAACGAAGAGGCGAAATGTGAGTTGAAGAGTTCGCACATCGCTACAGGGTCATCGATAACCGTTTTGTCTTTGAGAATAATAATCCTTATAGCAGGGTCCCTCATGGAATTTCTCCGTCTCAATAGTGGCGCTAGTTTTGTGCATCTCTGCTCACTACTGAGCGCGAGTTTTTCTTCGATTATTTGACGGAGTTGCGACTGACGTTCTCTGTGTTCAAACCAGGGAACAGTCTAGTGTTCCTCCGTACCTCGACTTGAGCATTTCAAGTATGCCCGTCTTTTTCGCAGTGAGGATTTTATCTTGTACATACTAGCCGATACGTTTTGGTTTAACGGGGGCCAAAACGTCGATAAAAACGTTAGATGTCTGATGAATTCCCAGCTGCTCTGCTGGGGTCTGATGTGTGAATGAAGGTATTTCAATTTAAAGATCTTAGTAGGGGAAAAAGGCATTCCAATCAATGAATTTGACCGGAAGGTAGAATAAAACTGTCGGTTTGATAGCCATATTGAAATCAAACTGACATTAGACGACATTATGGTCGCTTCCTGGGAATTGTTGTAGAACAGTTATCTCTACAGACGAAATACGCGTGGTGAATGAAAGATCCAAAATATGCCCTCTTCTGGTCGGCGTTCGGACATGCTGGTTCTAATCATTCAGTTGACTGCAAGAAAGGAATTCGGCCTGTTGACTGGAGCACAGAATGAGGTCCATGAGATATTAGGCATGTCAAAATCACCGTCTACTAGTTTGTGTGCACAAGGCACGTTGAACACATGGTTCATAATCTCCATAAGGTCAGTCAAATCATTGCTCGCAGCATTAGGCGGTCTGTGGATGCATTCTATTAGTAGCTCGCGAGAGCCAATAGAGACCATTAACCACAACGGGTCCTCGAGTTGAGGAAGTATAGACTCATCAAGTGTGTCTGCGAAAACTTGTTTTTTTATGTAAATGGTGCATCCACCTCCTCGTCCTGTGGGACGATCCCTACGGAACATGTGATATCCTACGATGCCCATCTGACTCTCAGGGATGTCAGAAGAGCACCGTGTCTCGGTTACGAGAATGATATGGGGATTGGATAAAACGACAAATGGTTTGGATATGTGCGTCTTACTAACCAACGATCTTGCGTTCATTGGTAATAAACTTACGGAATACTTTTTGTCAGATACAGCAAATAAACTGCTAAAGAACTTCATGACAAATGGGGCGATGGGTTGCGAAATATCAAATAGAGAGGCCTGATCTAGGATGTACCGAGTTTCTGCTGATATTCGAGTGGAAGTCGTATAAGTTTGGTCCCATGATAGGTAGTGCTGGAAGAGTGCCATTAGGGACTTGGGGAGGGGGACCGGGTGGCGGCTGGTGAAATATCGGGAGATGCATTAGAAAGGGACTGGTCTGACATAAATTTGTGTTGCTGGCATAATAAAATGATGACGTGCTTGCTGGGGTATACATATTGGGAACTTGGTTCTAGTAGCACTCATATTTTGGGTAGGAGGATGAGTTGCTACGGAGCTATCGGATACTGGATGGTAACCCTGATCCCTAGTATAGTAGTAGGTTGACCTGGAAGAAGTGGGAGACAAACTGTGCGGTTTTACACGCGAAGTGTTGTTTCTTGAAATGTGATTTTTAGGACCAGATTCATGACGCTTGTAAAGTACTTTTGGTTTACTCTTATGTTGCAAATAAGAAATACTGTGCTCTGGTAAATACCTTACAAGTCTTACTGCTGATTCAGAGCATTGTGAAGGTGTTTTGGACTTGCCGTTGGTATTTCCGACTACTCCATATAACGGAGAGAATTTCCCCTAATAACTTTGGTGTCTGAAAACACTGGCCCACCAAAACTACAGCGAATACCAGTGCAATCAAACTGTAAGGCTTGTTTCTCTTCTGACCTATCCTTCGGAGCTCTTCAGCGTCGAGGTATTCTTGGAGGATTTGACCGAATTTTGAGAACCGACAGGAATAGCACTGGTACGGTCGAACCAAATTCGAACAACATATGGAAGAATGACGACCACCAAAATCAGAACAATATTTGATCGAAGGTCCTACGGTAGAATTGTAAGCAATAAATTGAACAGAGCAACTGGCCGCACACTTCCATGGAGCGGTCAGTAACAACAGTGAATGCGTGCATTAAACCACAAAGCGACCGTTTAAAGTCGAATAAACACAGTAAAACAAGTATGGCGCCCGACCACACAAACCCCATTAATGACACAGTCAGAACGGAAAAGGTTCACTCCCAGTGAATTACGCCATATAAAAGCGATTAGGTCACATCCAGACGAGTGGGACAATATATACAGGTGAGCGAGTACGGTTGAGCTTCAAAATTGGGGGGAGTTTTAAATAAATATTTATTCGACAGAAAGGTCCGGAAATGGTTTTCCAATATATCCAGCAACCACTTTATACATTGGGCGCTATGTTAAATGATGAAAAGATTTCGTAATATTTATCTAGCACATCGGCAGTCTCGACGTCAATACTGTTAGCTTCCGACAAATCCATCAGATGGAGTCCGTCAACTTTTGTTTTGCAAGTGGAATTCACGAGGGGTTAATCTTTAGGGGTTGGTAGTAGATTGGCCAATCTGTCACCGTTAACAGCCGCGATGGTCTCGGAGGAGTGAATTTCCATAATTCTGAATGCTGGTAAGGGTCGCTCTATCGAATTCAGTGCAGAATAATCCAGATGTCATCCAACTTCCTTCATAATTACAAGCCAATTCAATCGCACTGCAGCGAGGCCGGTGAGGAGCTGTCAGCAGTTTGACTGTGAACGGGGGGCAGACCAACTGAAAAAAATTAGCCTCAGGAATGGGAAAATTTCAGGCGCAGATGGTCGACAATGCAATATTCGTCGGAACACCTTGAGAAAAGAACGAAAAATGTCAACTAAGACGCTGCGCATTGATTCGCCTATACTGTCGGTGATGAGCGCTAACCGATTAAACGAAGAAGTTGCTGCTGGTAAGGTTGATCACTACGGTGAGGTGGTAACCTGATTTGAGGATGCCGCTACTCTGAGGGTGAGCTATAACCCAACAAGAGCGAGGAAGTGTTCCAGTAATCAACCTTCTAAACCGATGATGAATAACTCCCACCTTGAAGACGAGGGTGGTACAGTGAACTATCAAAACATGGTGATCAGACGTACGCCGTTTCGGATGGAATTGGCAAGTTAGGTAACATCCTGGGAAATGGGACGGGATCAAGTGTATCATTACATTTTCCAGAAACTGTTTGCGCGCACCAGCGTTGAGCTACTCATTCAGAGTTGGAGGTCGAACTTGGAAACAGGAATTCGTGTCGTCTAGTTTAAGTCTGATCCGTTTGTTGTATATGCCGGATCATCTCAGACATCACAAGTCTTCATTTGTGCGCTTTCAATCTTGACTCCGATGGTTACGCACATCTGTCCTCAGACACATTAGCCAGGAAGGCGGCGTGATCGCTAACACAGTACGCTGCTTCGCGATAGAATTTGCTGAAATTGGTGCAGCTTCTGGTAACTTGGCACGTGGTTCCGAAAGGCGGTGAGTCCACCGAACGTATCAGCCAGATTGCGATCACCATTACTAAAAACAGTGGCTCAGGGTCGTCCACTGACTCGCTAAGAAGACAGTAGTGTGGACTGTTCATTTTACTAGACCTACTAAGTGGAAAGTAGTTCTGGGATGAGGACCTCTGTCTTGCCTTTCGAAATGTGCTAAACGACGAACCAAGTTGTGTCACTGAGTTCGTTACGCATTTTGAATGGTAATGTCCTTTACGTCTACTGTTCGGACTGAAGATATAGAGTGATAGGTCTCAAAGTTAACCTTTGGTAATGCTGGGCGTCCTACGTCCGCAATCTCTTAATCGTGGAAGCGACATCGACTGAGTACGATGAGAATCCTCACTAAGTGGTGGCACACTCTCCTGAGAAAACGAAGTCGAAACCGGGAATTTTTATCCGTAAGGCGAAGGTTACTTTCTATGTTGACACGGGCTGACCCAGATGAGATGAAACTAATACCGCAGTCATCTATGAAAAACAGATAAAAGCCCGTGTTCAGGAGAGAAGGGAAGCCCCCAGAGATGCTAATGCTTCACGTAAGTTATTTTTTAACGAGATGTCTATGTGAGAGGAATCAGTAACGACAAGTCACTATCCACTGGGTATTAAGTGAGGAAACGACGCGTAGCAATGTTGAAGGCTTCTGGTTGCTCCTAAAAATCATCTACGAGAAGGTTTTTCCTCTGTTATCTGTAGCTTGTCCAATCCCATTGGGTGCTACTATGATAATGCTACTATGATAATGTCGCAGGAGCTGTGTAGCAGTAGGGTGGGGTAATACTATTCACTTAATACAGAAGATCGCCCAGAGTAGTGCGATCGAGTGAACCAATTATAACAGCTTAGTGCAATGCGTTTTCCCAGGGGTCTCAGACCCGGTGGTCTTACAGAAAGTAATTTCGAGATGCATAGTCTTTGACGCATCTGAAGTTAGATGTGATTCAGTTGCCTCGATGCTTCTGCAATTACAATGGTCAGCGTTTTTACACACCGTTCTTTTTCCAGAAGCTGGAGTGGTGCCTCTACTTATTGCTATATCTGGTTGAAGCAGTATTTTCAGTTAGCACGTTCCGAGCATTACACTTTAGTCTGAATGTTCTTGTCATGAACGTTTTTCTTTCGGACAGATCTAGTGTCACGTTTGCTCATGCTAGCAAATCCGCAACACAATCCAGCTCAATTATCGCAAATTGACCGTGGCTTACTCTTGATGCCTCGGATCCAAGACAGCGTTCACAAATACAGTCAGGTGACATTCAGATTGATACAACGTCAAGGGTGATGAGAAAAGCGCACTATGCACGGGTCTGGCTGCGTGGTCCGGAGTTCTGCTAGCGGCCGCCATATTTATGGACTGGTCAACCTAACCTCAATGGGCTGTGCAATGTGGGGAGTCCAGAGAGGCCGCATTGTGTTTAAATATGTTGAAAAACTCCATTGGAATGCTGCCGGTTTGCCACACCAGTCTGTTTGGTGAAAACTGTCAAAAATCAACCCCTCGTTTCCTGAGTTGAAGTCCTACTGTATGTTGATTAATACTAATCATTGAGCGGGAGCGATGAAGGTAGAACGTTTCAAAATCGATTTCTAAGAACCAGCTAAAGTAGACTTTGTGCGACTAGTACGCTTGATAACCTATCTCCTTAGAATGCAAATTTCGTCTGACTCGCGCTCTCTCAAGAAGTTGAGGGCACTAATCAAAAGCCGCCTCTTCAAACTGCGCCCCGATTTACTCAGCGGTTTTTTCCAGGCCGGCTGAAGATCACTTTCTTTGGCTTACAGATTCAATGTAAATTCTGGTGTCCAACTGCTTGGCGTATGTTAATTAACAGCTGTTGTTCTCTGATACCTTCGCTGGGCAGGGGAGAGTGCTGGGGAAGATCATGTGCTTATATAGATTTGTTAATGGTTTCGAACCTCAAATAGAATCACGGTGGTTAAACTCCCCTAGGTAGGTGTGTTTCTGCTATTACTACATTGTGGTAACCAACGGAAGACTAATGACCCCTCCGCCTAATCTATGAACACAACCTGATCAACGCCCCTTTTCACACACTGGTCCAAGCCATTTCGGTTCAAACGAAAGGAAGACGTGTCAAAAAAATTAAAGAGAAACGACTGCATATTCCCGGCCCTAAAATCTGCCGCCCCTGCCCTAAAGATAGCGCACTCCACGCGTGCCGACAAGTTCCGTTGGTTCATCTTGTTAGAGAAATAGGAACCTAAGCTTATGTGTATTCAAACAATGGTTCAACTTTTGCATAAACCGGCGAATTGCTCCTTCACTGAACGGCGAGGTAGACCAAATTTACAGGAAAGATGGACTACTACAAAGAGGCATTATGTGGTGTTTCAATCTACTGGGTATACTGTGCACGTAAACGTAGCTAGGGAGCTCCTAGCAAGAGAGAACCGAAGAAATCCGAGAGCAGTTTGCCTGGAGCAGGCTCCATACACAAAGACTCTGTTGACGTAATTCATTGAGTTGAAGGAATATTCAATAATCAGTCGATATTGCTGATGTTGTCCAACGAGTTTTTGCCACTGAATTGGTGTTCACTTTTCAGGGGCAGTGTTTTGCTAAAACTCAAGTAGTCCTCACCGAAGCATAAGATACGCAGTTTATTCAGCCAATAATCACGCCTCGGTATTTTGTAAAAAGTTCATAAAGGAGTATTTTCAAAATCATCCAGATAGTACCTCAGGATCGTAATGCTCAGACAGGCGGTGTCAGCAAATGCCTACGTAATTCCAGGAAGCCATCGGCTCGTCAGCTTGACAGTGTGATATTTTCCGTTTCCGATGAACTAGTCCACATCGTCTGTGCAGAAACTAAATCGAGATTTCCACGCTTGATATGGGGAGTCTGTTCTTCTTGATAGTATTTTGAATGAGGAAGTCACTGTAGTGACCACTTCCAGCTGGCGCACGTCTTACATGGTTTGGCTGTCATTGCAGGACTATGAGCCATGGAACGTTGGTGCTAGGAAGGGCTTCTGAGCGTCCTGTCTGACTCAAAGGTGCAGTGTGAAAGCCATAGGAACGGTTTCCATCCTCGACGAATTTGAAGTTGTTAAGCCCGGAAAATAGTGTGGAACACTAAAGAATTCTATTAGCTCCCAGAGTGTCCCTGGTACGTAGAAGCCAAATGTGCTGAAATTTCAGGGTAGTGGTGTGCTGTGAATGTTCGAAGTTTGCCAACAATGAGGGGGTAGACGGCGTTAATCTGATCCACATGGTGCAATTATTTTCAAGGAGTTTTGTTGGGATGTGTATGGTGAGGTTTTCGACTAATTTTTACAGTCCTTTCTAGACCTTTTTGAAGTAACCCGCTCATTCTCAAGTAGGACCATTTTCGTTTTGCGAATAAGCCGAATTTGTTTGCTCATAGATGTTGTGATATTATTCTTGAAGTCAGTGGGTAACTAGATTCTATATATTTGGCTTTCATCACACGGAAGAGAACCTTCGTTGTTTGGTTTGATTTATCGACCAGCCCTGTGAAGTGGTTGTACACTCGTTTATCATTCATTCAACTTCACGCAGTCACACGGTGCAACTGCGGCATAATCTTGCCCTCGGTACCGATAGTCGGATCGCACATAACCAAGCGTGTTTCTCACATACGCGTTGGGAAATATATACTATTATGTGCAGCTGTCCATGTACATTTAATTGCTTACTGAGAAGCATCGCAGAACCTTTTATCATATCTCACTGTGAATTAAGCCGTCGTTATTGGCTTACCCACTGAGTGCAGACAGCTCAGCCGTAACACTTCGGTTCAATGGAATGTTTAGCGGCCTGAACCACTTTTACACTGTGACAAATTTAATGAAACTGATCGATAAGTTGATTTCACTTGCTGAATGTGGCAATGAATTGAAGACAAATAAAGTCGTTCAACCATCCAGGGGGATGAGAACAGACAGACAGATAATCACATACTTTGTTCTGTCTCACACACGGTAAATACATCGTGCAACGACCGGTACAGTGTAGGTTCAATGTAGATCCATCAGATACTCACGATCGCCAGTTAACAATGCGCGCAAACTGGTAGGGAAATGACGCTCATCGTTCGCGCGGTACAAAAACCCGTTAGTTACACTTTTCGAAGGAAACCCATGATACAGATGGAAAACAGCATACCGGCATCAGTCATGAGCCACCGTTACACATATTTCCCTCATTTCTGCAACGCATTTTTATTGCTATCAGAAGTGGGATTTGAAAACCGTTTATTAGCCAGGATTACAGCCAGGCTGAGACGTGGTTAATTCTGCGTACCACAAATTGAAAAGGTCTACAACAAACATTGATCCTAGTCCGCAGACTGGAAAGGTTACCAACAAACCTCGCGCCCTATTCTAGTTTTCAAGACAAGCTACCGGTTGAGGATCGCCTGAACTTCATAGGAAACGAGAAGTTGATCTAGATAAAAATGTTGGCCTGTGCCGGGGACTAGTCGCCGCACTATCCCAGGTGCCTACGGAAGAGGCAGAGAATATTGTCAAACAGATGTTGAGCTGGTATCTTGACCCGGCATGTCGATTCGGGTGGTGGGTCACATATCTCGTTGTTCAATTTGGCGAATGCACAACGCCTTTCAAACGCCAAAACTCGTGACAGTACAGGTGCATGAAGTGCGGTTGCGGAAGGTGCTGACCATACAGTTAGCCGTGAGTGGAAAGTGGTCTGATGAGGGTTAATTTTTCATCGTTTTTTTAGAATGATTTCCTGTCGGTTGCAGCCACGCAATCTGTAGAGAACAGCGCGCGAGTGAATACCAGAGGGGCGGATATACATAATCACTTCCGTTCCATAGCGTTACAAAGGTAGAACATACGAGAGAAAATGGAGTGTATTCAATCTGACTTCAAAATTGCTTGGTCAAAACGAGTGACTATAAATTCCTATACAGGTGATTTACACCACCTGACGATGAACCGACCTGGTTGTACGAACGCTTGCAGAGATGAATGTTTCGAAATCTGTCTTGCTATGACGGTTTGTAAAAAAATATATCACCAGTTTAAACTGGTGAAGGAGTGTGGGTTGTTGCTAAGGCAGTGATTAGAACCTGTTGGGAAGAAAAAGAAAGTAGAAGAAAGTAAAAGTGAAAGTGGATATGTTGTAAAAATAGGCTACTGCGTGATTGGCCAAAACCAGGTTAACTGGATACGGCTCTGGCGAGCAGAGGTGGAGTTTGAGGGGGACGTGGGAATACCGCCAGATCTTTACTTGCTTACCAATAAAAACCAGCGCACATCCCCAAGAACAAAGGTGTGAGCACAACTAGGGAGTCAACATATGATAACAACAGCCAGTACCCTCGGTGTTGTATAACAGCCACGTTTGTGCGTGATATATTGCGTACATTCTGGAACTGAAGAGCGAGCCTCAACGCCAGAATAACGATGGACCGGAAGCGACTGTCGGGATAGTTTACACGCGCTATGGGGAAAATGCCACCAGAACGCATGACAACGTACCACTACCCAATGTGTGTGAATACACGTTAGCCATGCAAATGAGTGTACGTCGACCTATGTTTTAAGATAACCTCCACAAGGTTAAGTGCAATAAACAACTTTGCGGACCAAGCGTCTTTTGCGGTCACAACAGCGCAACCCAATTACTGACTGGAACAGACACAACTACGGGTCCATTAGAGTTAGATATACCTGCCACTAATCAAGCACATGGTGATCAATTGATTATGCCATGGAAGTGTGTGATCATCAGCGCACATGTTCGCTTCATGTTTGGTCGGGTGCGAACAGTGCAGCTAAGTAGAGGCGATACGAATGAATAATGTTCATGCCGCATGATAAATGTGGGAATCCATCAGAAAAAGAGACGTAATGAGAGAAAAAATTGAAGATCTTATAAGCTTGGGAGCACGCACTGCTGAAAGGAATAGTTTGAACCCCCCACCCGCGAGATTTCACCGACAGGATCTGGTGTATCAGCCTAGCATTCCCGAGGTTACTTACTAACTTTGTGAAGGACAAGCCTGGCTTCCACCACTCGTTACACTCATGAACCGAATTTGTGATATGTGGAGACACCGGTGGACAAAGTTCTCTGAGGTGAGGGTTCCGACAATGACCCCGTAAGAGCAGACAGCAACAGACCTAAGGCAAGTGTCCAGCAAGATGCGCACACGACTACGAAAATATTGTGCCGACAGCACGGGAGCACGCTGCATTATGGTTAACGGTCGGAATCATAGTAAGACAGGTGTGTGAAAAGTGACGAAAATTGATAGCGGAAGAAGTTTGTAGTTACTCAATACAAATGGCTTGAAAGAACTTATCAATATATCATATGGTACGATAAAATCTGGCAAACAATTGGATGGAATGCTGCGCGACGTCCCGCCAATTTTTCGAAAACTTCCGAAAGTTGAAAATCACACAAACAGTCCGGTCAACACAATATTTTCAGTTTCCGGGGTAAGTAGAATTTTTTACCTAAACGATATTTGCGAAAGTGAAAGAAAAACCATTCCACAGGTTAAATGGAACAGTGTTAAATGGTTGTGTACACTGTAAGGAAGAAAGTAATATGTGGTTTTTGGGGAAGATTTTCACTCCCCAAAAACGTATTGTGTTGGCGAGTAGGATAGGTATTGTTGGTAGATACATATGTTACATCGCGACAAGTGAGTGGCCGAGAGCGCATCTATTTTGACCCGGCAAGGTTGGCAAAGATGACGCTCAATTCTTCGTCCACATAAAAGTTGTGTTGTAAGTCAACGGCAAACACTACTCAGAATGCGTTTGGACGTGCCACTTGGTGCGCGAGTGCATGATACAGCATAGGTTGTCAAAATAAATGTCAACCAACACCTAGATTTTGAAAGCCTTATCTTTAGTTGAATACAGATAAATGTCTTAATGAACTTTTGTTCAATGACCGTTGAGATGTTTTCCACAGAAGCCAATCTGACCCGCGTAGGTGGCAGTAAGTGCAGATGCAGTGCTGATGCTGATATGCAGAACACAGTTTTCAGAGAGTCAGAATTGCAGCCGTCAGAGTGGACGCCTTTCTGATACAGCCCATTATTCCTTGAGCTCTGACTACCTGAAATAACAACTGGCCAGGGAAATCGAAGGAGCTTCAGTATCGTACTGTTAAATCTTGTAAAGAAGCGGTGGTCCTTATATCTTAACCGTCTAATGACAGAACCATTGGGTGTTTGACGAGCATAGACGATAATGTTCGATTTGTTCGCTGAAGGTGTTACTAGCTACGTTTCCATCAAGACTCAAAAGATGACAGGTTCTGCCATGATTTTTGTTGAAGGGAAGGTTTCTGAGCTGGCAGGATGTGAAAGCGATTTTTAAACCATTATCTCAAAGAAACAATGTGCCACTTAACGTAACGTCGCATACGTCATGTGACACACGAACATAAGTGACAGTCCTGGACAGCCCGCTACGATGGAAAAAATATACACTGGAAGCTGATTTATCTATAACCTCCTACCAGAGCAGTAGCCATCTTTAACTGACACTTCTTCGAACGTTAAGATTCTCTACCTCACGCCACGAATCTTTTTGTGTTACTCTGTAGCTGTGGCTAGCAAAAGGACGGCATTTCCCCCTATCTCCTCAGCGTGAGCAGGACATGCGTCATTTTCGCTAACCGTCTGGCAAACAGTCATCTGGTGGCTATAGTCGATGATATTTCTATGGTTGCATTCCACGGGGGTATTATGATAATTCTGATTTTCGTCTCTATTTTGGTCAAACCCTCAATTTTTCACATCCGTCCATCAACCAACTTTCTTCTTCTCGCATTAGCTTGACACGCCTCTTCGTGAGCTCGATTTTTCAGGGTTGATATCAACACACTATTCAGCGCGTTGAGTCTTGGTTTCATTGTCGGTCGGTTCTTCATAATCAGCGTTGAGGTGATAGTATTCTGTTGGCCCGGTTCCAAATCGATTGCCCTGCAGCACTTACTTTTTTGATTGGGTCAAATCTTTCATACACTAAATTGGACACAAAAAAGAAACCGTTAAATGAACTAGATCAGGCACCTCCGTATGACATTTTGCAATTCGTTGCCTTGTCTATCGTACAACGGCTTAATGGCATGCCTGATAAGAAATTCCAGGAATTTATTACTCATGAACGCAAAAGCATTAATAAGGGAGAGGTACATCTTTAGGTCCGTAATATTTTCATCGAATCCCATGTCATTGCCGTCAATGGGACGTGGTATTCCCCAAATACTTTGGACACGCAGATATATGCCATAGGTTACCACATGTTTTGTAAGGATCGTTAGAGTAGACGAGGTGGTGGATGTACTACTCACATAAAAGAACAAGTTCTGGCAGTCACACCTAACGACTCGTGTCTTCATAAAATCGAAGGCCCCTTGTGGTTAGTGGCCTCCATTGACTCACATGAGACACTTATAGGATGCATCTGCAGACGGTCTATTTCTACTAGCAGTGGGTTGTTTAACCTTACAGTAGTAATTTATTACGCATCAAATATGCCTGATTAATATAAACCTCTTTTTGGTACCTTCTAGACCTCAATCTTGGCGTCTGCAAAGCAGGATAAATCTTTCTCATACACTCGACTGAAAGGATGGAGCCAAAGTTTCCCACCGCTTACCAGAAAGCAACATATTTTGGGACTGAAGTTGGCCACGGGTGTCTCGGCTACCGATATATCCGTTCTGGAACAAATTCCAAGCGCTCAGAATATCATCAAGCGCGGGGCTGATGTCAACGTGGCCGCCTAAACCACACTTATGATTTCATGTCCCATCACATTTACTTATTGTCATACCTCCTCCCGCCTGTCGGGATCCTTGAAATGGAACGCGTTCTTCATCACATCAAACTTAAACGCAACAAACAAATAATTTATTGAACGTCTCACTTCCCGAATAGAAATGCTGGACCTCTGAAGTTGAAAAATATCGATGCGTACGTACAAAGAGGAATCGTTACTCCAACGAAGTCGACACACATGAAAGTCGTGAGCTGAGGTACCGAAAAACACCAGACTTTCCACGATGATGGAACTGGAAGTGTGTTTGAAGACGTGGGACACAGAACATAACCGCGTATCAGGTTCATGTTCCTTTTACTCACTGCTGAGCGTAACCTCATCAATCGATTTTATGACGCAGTAGCTCTCTATTTTCTTGAAGCTCGCTGGTTCCAGACATAGTGTTACTCACAGTAGCATGGGGCAGCGTGCAGAAAATGTAGCCGATACGAATATGTGCATGTTATACCGAAAATTGTAATTTCAAAAATGGGGTTCGTCAACATATTCCGCAAACCGCATGGGATTGAGAAGCACCATACCAGGAATATGTTGTCTGAAGGTAGACAGAGAAGTGGTAATGGTTGCGGGAACATCGACAGCCACAATGGTTCCGGGGACGGAAGGTTCCCTACTACCATGGATTCTTGATGATAAACGTCATCTGTCGACAGAGAAGCCTTTGCTGGTGGCTATTCCGTGCAGGGTGATTTCAGCTCGTCAATAGAAACTACCTCGCGGTATTCTTTGAGGCTAAAGATATGGGTTTTCTTCTCTCCGGTGTATGGGGTTTGCAATGATTAACGTGGGCCGTCCTTACATGCGGTAATGTGAATGAAAGGGTACAGTTCAGTGTCCACATGTAGGGTTGACGGTTACTGTTTAAATTGTATCAATCGTAGATGTTAGATGTGGCATGCAAAGTGAGCCGCACAGTCACTGTAATCCGATGTCAGAGGTGTGGACTGGGTTGCGAGAGAGCCCTTTTGTCAAAGTTGCTCTAGCTTAGAATCAGTGGCTTGTGCGGCAGCCGCGCCTGTCAAGCCAATATCATCGTTGGCAGATGCCATGAGCTCATGAGCGGACGAAAGAGTTCGCCATCGTTTCTTCGATACCTGAGACATGTATTCATGTTGTGAACTTGAAGGTGTAGTTCAAGTGCCTGGCTTCCCTTGGGAAACACCTGTCGAATGAAGAGTTCAGGAAAGAGATTAGCGGCCTATAATAAGTGCAAATCGTGAGGTTCCTGTCTCCCACCAGATGACGGAAATAGTGATTACCTGAAAATATGTTTGATAAATCTCTACCAAACGTGTGGTAACTGGATTCTTGTGGTTGTAAACGTTTGCGGGAGGACGCCCAGGTTTAACATTGCCCTCCAATGAACCGTTGAAAAAGACACCGACAGCTGTGTCAGAAGCGTCTGTCAAAATCAGCACAGGTGCCTTCGGAACAGGATGAGTAGGAGCAGATGGGTCGGTGACAATATTTTTGGGCTCAGTGAACGCAATGTGAACAGCCCCTGTGAAGTAGGCCGTTGGCTGCAATGTATGCGCACAGCGAAGTGTGAAACGTCAGTAGTAGTTGACCAGATCGCCGAAACGACAACACTGTTAGGTGATGATCGGACCGGCGTAGTTACGTATAGCTCTGACCTTATATGTTGGTGCGACTGCTCCGTGTTATGAGACTTGGCGATCTAGTAACTTTATTGGGGTCCTACTTATTCCACATTTCGAAGAGTTGGCTGTAATACAGTGCCAGGTCAAACAATCTAGTAGGGTGCAAACTTGATTAAGGTTTTCCGCTTGTAAGAGCTGGAGGCCAAAATATCATCCAGCGAATTACAAACCACGTGTCCTTTCATTGATGGAGCACTGAAGAGTTTCAGCTGCGTTTTTCAAACGAAATGACGTTCGAAGACACTCAAAAAGGCCGAAAAAGTGTGGTAATTGCGATACACCTTCTAGGCTGACGGAACCTGATGATAGGCACGTACCAAATCCGCCTTGCTGAAGGCGTTGTTCCCATGAAAGCTAATAATTAAATCCTCCATGTACGAAACTGAGTAGTTGTCGGGTGCGTCTACTTCGTTAACCCCACAATAATCATCACATGGACGTCAGTCACCGGACCTCCAAGAAGCCAGATACAGAGGTGGTGCCCATGGACTACAGGAAGTGCGTATTATTTGGAATTTGAGCACGCGCTCTAATTCCGCCCTGGCGAGTTTAGGTTTGACGGAAGACAGCTGGCGAGGCTGTGCTGAGATTGGAGATCCCTGATGCCGATGTAGTGTGACACCAGAAGTCACAGGTAAATTGTCGTTTGATGTGCGAAGAGGCTGGGCAACTAAATGGAGAGATCCACAAATAGCTCAGGGGCTGTGGGTTGGGCATGTATATACGTTGTGGTGGTAACTGTTACATGCGTACCGGGTAAGCTTAATGTAATGCTGAGGTCGATTAGCCGACGGCGTCGAGTAGAGATCATAACATGTGAATGTCAGAGAAAGTGGATGCCAATCATGTCAAAAGGTACCGTAGCAATCGTAAACGCTTGGCGCAATATCTGCCGGAAAACCAAATTAGAGGTTAGAGAACGCTCCATGTGGGTGGTTATAGGAGTGCCGTTTGCAGGACAGAGCTGTGGGTCTCGGAAGCGTGAATTTTCGCATTTGTAGACAAAAACACGCTAACATGCATTCAATGCCAACCAGGAACGTGTTTCATGTTCCCATATATAGAACGAAAATCAGCATGCGGGGAGATACAGCACTGATGGCATTGTTTGCCGTTGAAGATGGACCACACGGTGTGCATCGCCTCGAATGTACACAGGTGCAAGTTTGGTGCACTGTTAGGCTCGGTTAACGGTCCCGGGAACATTTGGCCGTCAACCGCGTGCAACGTAGATACCAGCCTTGCTCTGTTTGTTCCCTCGAAGACAGCCTGCTTGAAGCGGTTCACATTTGGTTGACATTTGGTTGGCATGACCACTGAACCGTTCACAACTCAACGTCAGTCATGTGTTTATTCATGCACACGCATTACCCTGATTGCAAAAAGATGTAGAATCGGCGCTCACTAACAAACTCAGAAAAATGATGTGATATGGGCTTTACTTAGAAGAGGCATAGTTCATGAGGCCACCAAAATCGTCGACACAGTATTCCGGATGCCTGAATAACTTCCAACTAAGCAGCGAACTGCCACAACAACCAGTTGACATGGTTAAATATTTCACTAACCAGAGCGAAAATGTTATTATCGCAAGAAATCGTTGTAAAAAGAATTCCACGTTCAAATCATCCGTCATAGTGAATGTGATCACTCCACATTTTCTCAACTAGCATGAGAGATTGCGTTCTTTCTCCTGGTTTCACAAGTATAATAATAATGTTATATTTCTCGACGCATTTGTGAGAAACATACTCAGGAGAGCGTGATTAACGTAATAACTCTTAACACAAACATATTTCAACACCAAATTTGAAAATCGTACAACGATTCAGCTATGTGAGTAGAGCGACAAAACAGAAAAAACAGACACTACAATGAATGAAAATTCAAGTTTAGGCAGTAAACTTCAAGCTTCATAGTTCTGAGAATATAGTACTTGGGGTCTGCACAATTCGTTAAAATAATTGTTTTGTTACATCAATTGGGACTCCACAATGTGATCGCTGACCTGATGCTCAAGGTCGTGCCAAAAATACGGTGGTTGGAGGATGGAGAGGGTTACTGGCGAAGAATTTGACCATTATTCCATGTAGATAGTCCCGAAAAATGTGCAAAGAAATTTTCCATGATGTGGGCGAGGTGGGGACGCACATACTTTCGCGAAAAACGCATGCACTTCTCGACCGGACGTCATTTTTCGCGTAAATTCCTGAGAATCTTGAGGAGCTGGCGATATGCTCAACCATTGCGGAATTTTAAGTGTTCGGGCGGGTTAGGATGTTCTCTCGCGCGGGATATGTCAGTGAAACCAAAAGTGGAGAGCGGAATCATGCGATGAACGGGATGACATGAAAGTGACTGTGGGCGCTATGACGAACAATGGAACATGTAATATTCTGGCATAAGCTTCTATGTGACGTTAATAACATTGTGTTAATTTATGAAATACATATCACATGCAAACAGCTGTTATTGAATAACGCGGAGGGAGATCGATCAGAAGTTATTCCTAGTATGCAATTATTGCCGAATTTAGATGTCAATTATCTCTGTACAGACGGTATATAGAATGAGAACAATGTTTGACAATACTGAGAGGTTGCCAGGTGGTCTATCAGGGGAGAATAAGGAAGAGTTGCGTCTCGATGTTATTATGCAGTCATGAGGTGGACAGGTTGAGTTATCTTCAATTAATTTCATCACGCTCAGCTTCTGCATGGCGATTTACAACTCAGACACACAAGCCATCAATAATTATGGGGTAGGGGTCTACCGGGATGATTGTGCTGTTTCTGACGGGCATGTATATTGACACCAATACGTGTTGACTATAGACATATTTTCCTGTTCGCTGGCAAGTCTAAAAGTAAAAAAAATCTATCCTGAAATCGGTAGTTCTGATCGGTTTGGGGGGTGCGTGAATCTACATCTTGCAAAACAGTGGATTTTTCGTTAGATGTTATTAGGTCCGTTTCCAAAGATAACGTCCTCAGATAAGTAGAGCTTGAAAATGGACATGACGTTCGTCATTGTTAGGAAAGTTTCCAAGTTTCGTTTGAATTGCTGTATATTCATACTGGACCTAATTGCATACGGGAGTTTGTTCCAAATGTAGGAATATTTTACTAGGAAAAAATTTGAACGCAGTTTTTTCCAGGATTTAAGAGATGCCAGGGCGAAGTCCTTGTTTCTGAGGTTATACTTCAGCCTGTGTTGTAAGCTAATCGCGAAGCTGACGGTGAACTTACTGCCATAGACCAAATTATACATGAGTGAAAGGTTAAGATTGAGTCGCCGTAATCAGAGAGGATCGAGCGCAAGCGTCCGGCAGCGTTCTCTGTAGCTCAGAGAGGATGGGTAACCTAATAAGCTTTTCGTAAATGCACGTTGGAGGCTTTCCAGAGTTAGCCTGTCAGACTTGCGCAGGTGGCCATATATGAACGTGCAGTACTCAAACTGAGGTCGTACACATAGTTTATAAAGGTGTAGTCGTGCAGCAGGTAGGAAGAATGAGTGCTTAATGTAACTCATCGTCCGTCTGGTTTTAGCGACTAGGAAAGATATGTGTTCTGCAAAGTTGAATGAGTTTGAGTAGCGCAAACCCAGGTCAATTACTGAGTTGGCGGTTGATATGCTATGACCATCCAGCTTCATAGATCCAACTGGTGCGTGAAAAACATGCACAACTATAGTGGATTTATTGACTGAAAATTTAATCAGCCAAGTTTGACACCAAGTCTCTAATGACATGTGTTCCTTCTGTATATTTTATAAACATGGATTTAGATTGCCAGGAGTAAAGCTGTATACTAATTTGATATCATCAGCGAATAAGAGTAGTTTGCCATGCTTGATAACGTGACATATATCGTTTATATATATAAGAAAGAGTACCAGTCCCAGAACACTTCCTTGTATCGCCCCACTAGTGACTGGTCTGGGCGTTGAGCTATTGTTTCCTATTTTCACTGTTTGTGTGCGACATGTAAGATATGACGAAAACCAGCCAAGCTCGCTTTCATTGAGCGAGGAATTTTCTTCTGCGATGGACGGACGCACGAAACTACTTTCTCGTCGAACACTTCGTGATCTTTTCAACTTTTCTGGCGGATTCCAACAATCGACGTCATCATGCGCTGCAGTCTGCTTAATAGTTTGCCGGATTTTAGAATTATCCGTCCTGTCTAGCTAAGGTCGTCAAAAAGAGTCCCTGACCACCCCAAATGAGTGTTGGCGTATTTCACTGAGCTCAGTGACAAAAATGAACGAATGCAACAGGACAGTTACGGGAGTTTTAGCGAGTTACAGGGATAAAGAGCTTGACTTACAGAAAGGGTTAAAGAGGACCACCACAATATCCCAAATTGTCAGTATCCGGGAAGCGAGGATATTCCGAGATTGCCGTGGGCGGCTGAAACGCGGTCGGTGCTGCGACAATGTTCGGAGTACAACGGAGCTAAAAATAGATGAGATCCATGTCGTATCATCGAGCAACTACGCCGCAGGTAGAAGAGCAGAAAGACGTGCGTGCAAGAAACTTCATTATTCTTACAAGGTCATTTTTAATCAATTCGAACAACATGCAGAGATGGCGCAAAACGTTGTTGTAAAATAGTGAAGCATCGTTAGTGAACAAAACCTAGAAAAATCTCTACATCACTCCAACTCTAGAGCATTTGTGAAAGCTGGAATTCTCAATAACCGTCCGAGTTGTAAAAAGAAAAGAACATGGAAGTTGTTAGCGAAAACGTTCTGGCAAGGTAACATGTCTACCGGAACGTGTAGTTGGACGAATTGGAGATGAGCGAGGAATGGTCGTACGAGTCTGTTCGGTAGACGGATGGAGATAAGATGACCCTTTGTCATTACTGTCGATTGCGGCTTCAGGGTTTTGCGGTTCGGCTCCATGGCTCCATGTGTGGGAGGGAAATTCCCAGTTCGTATCGACGAAGGCCGGCTTGAGACGGTCATTACTCACAGTAACTGGCTTTCCAGAACTTTCGATCAAGAAAAACGTCATCGGCTCGTGAGATCACTTCAAATGGGCCATCGTAATTTGGTCGAAGTTAGCGCTGAACTGCGTCACAACGAACAAAACATGAGTGCAAGTCAGCAAGTCCTTGTTGAGTCCAGGAATGCTGCCGAGTCGGAATGGCACAAAGAGTTTTCATGTGCGATTTTTGGCGGCGCACGTAGTTTGACGGATCTATTGCAGCTTGCGTGTTTTTGGTTGAAAAGATAACCCGGTAGGCGGAGTGATGTTTCGTAGACTAATTCAGCGGTGGAACATTTTATATCTTCATTCATGACGGATCTGTTGCTCAGTAAGGTGAGTGGTAAGCGCTCTGTCCAACTCTGCGTGGACTGTGCCATGAGAGATGTTTTCAACTGTCGGTGGAAACGTTCAAAAATCCCAATAGAGGCGGGTTGATATGCAGTCGTCCTAATGTGTTCACAACCCACCAGTGAGTTAAGTCGCGGAAAAGGGCTGACTGGAATTGTGAGCCTCGGTCTGTAGTAACGAACAACGAAACGCCAAAATTGGCAATCCAGTGTTTCAGGAGCGTTCTAGCGACTGTATCTGACGAAATGACACTAAAGAGGACGGCCACGGGCATCGTCTGAATCGGTCGACACACGTATACAGGAATGTTTTGCCGTTTAATGAGGGTAATTGATCAACAAGATCAACATGGACGTGAGAAAAACGCGCGTCCGGGGTGAGGAAGTTTCCAGGAGAGGTGACGATGTAGCGATGTACCTTGCTTTTCCGTCAGTAAGGACATGGATTAGTCCACCAGAGCACATCTTTGTTCATATTAAGCCAGACATAACGGGCAGCAATTAATTTAAGTGTGGCGCGGATACCCGGTGAGACAAAGAATGAAAATGAAGAAAAATGGGTCGACCGAGAGAAAGGGGTAGAATTGGACGTGGGATACCCTCGAAAGTGTCACACACGATAGTGGATTCAAAAGAGGGTAAGGGAATACGGGAACACTGGAAGTGTGAGGTGCATATGGATAGAAAGTCAGGATCAGAAGTTTGAGTTTCAGCAATTATCTCGAGACTTATGAATTGCAGAACGCACCAGCAACCACATCGGAGTTCCCGTGTTCGTGTAAGGTAACCGTTGTTAATTGCGCCATGAAATCGAGGTGACGAATTTCGCGCGGAGAATATTTATCCCGAATGGCATTGAAGGCGTATATTGAAGGATTAGCATGCGCAACCAATGACCTTTGTATGGTGAAAAATTACACAATATATTTTCATCATAATTACGGATCTCCGTCATTCACAAAGAAATAGAATTGGGTGCATTTATCGGAATAGAAACAATATCGGTTACTCGAGATGCACGACCACCATGCAAGGATACTGCGGTTGTAGAAGTACCCTTGACATACGTATGGGTGAAATTCACGGCAAACGTACGTTTATCTTTGATAACCTTAAGCACGTGTGATGCAGTGCGCCCATGAAAAACTCGCCATCGTTATATCAACTGGGAGCGACCATAATGTTGTCAAATGTCTGTTTGATTCAAATTTGGCTACCAAACCGAGAGTTTTAGTCTACCGTCCGATCAAATTCACTGATGGGAATGCCTTCTTATCCCTACTAAGTACTTTAAATGGGAAAACCTTCTTTCGCACATCAGACACAAGCATAGCGGCCGGAGAATTTATCAGACAACTAACGTTCTGTATCGACGTTTTGGCCCCCATTAAATCAAAACGTGCCGGCTCGTATGCACAAGGTAAAATCCTTACTGCGAAAGAGACCGACAAACTGAAAATGCTTAAGTCGAGGTACGGAAGAACACTAGACTTTCCCTGGTGATGCGAATGAGCGAAATGTTTGAACACAAAGAACATCAGACGCAACCCCGTCATATAGACGAAGAGAAACTCGCACTACGTAGTGAGCAAAGATGTGCGAAACTAGTGCAACTGATGAGACGGAGAAATTTCATGAGGGACCCTACTATGAGAACTATCACTTTTGAAGACAAAACGTTTGTCGATAAACCTGTAGCGATGTGCGAACTCTTCAACTCACATTTCGCTGCCTCGTTTAGCGTAGAAAGCACCCCATTACCTGCTGATATCCCATCAAAATCAGATAAAGTTTTGAATAATGTTCTAATCG
>QNGE01002220.1:109297-119879 GCA_008508345.1 Paragonimus westermani
TATTATTATTATTATTATTATTATTATTATTTCACGTTCACTGCCTATCCTAACGTCATTCGGGATATTGTGCTGGACCATACAACGAAATGCGTTTGTACGGCTTACCTGAGTATACGGCAACACGTGAGCGTATATTATTGTACATGGTTCCGTTCCTTCCTCAGAGAGTAGGCTTACACGTTGTAGTCCATAACGCTTTTTCAGCGTCCAGTGCGTCTACCCAGGAATCATGCGTTGTGTTCTGGAGGGTTGACGGTCAACTACAGTTTCATTGATTGCTGTCTGCAACGATGCGTAGGGTGTTCTTTGAGGACAACAAATGTAGCCACCATTGTGGAGTTCCGAAAGAACGACAAACTCAAGGTTGTACTACCGTGTGCATTTTGGGTAGTAAAAAGAAAACACCAGATTATTGCAGCTTGTACACACTCGCTTAATATCCGGTACAGTGTATCTGACCCCATATGTCATTACCATAAGACTGTAGCCAGCATCCTACACACGTGTTGTCCCGTTTGCATGGTCTCCAAGCAAAAGTCCTCGTGTGTTTGCTGTAACATGCACGATGGAAACCCACCATCCCTAGGACCTAAAAACCCAGAAAATAGTGAGATCACCTGCGTGGTTAATTTCCTACATAAACCACATTCAAGCAATATAGGAACTTTTAAATTCTTCGCGTTATGTTCTTCCCAGTCGTGGTCATTAGTTGCTGCCAGTGCCTGCTACACGAGGCTCACCCTAACGAAGAAGGCAGGCCTACGTGAAAGCGACCATGTGTGGTTGGGTGTCATGATGAAGCTACTTGAATACGAGTAATTTCTTGCACAAAATGAGAAGGTTCATATACATGCGTTTATTACACACTTCGCCGTTGGATTTCGCAACATAGGAGAAAGCAGAGTGTGCGGAAGAGGCTGGGAAACAACGCATACAGTCGATGTCGATGGCGAAGCTGGACTCGCTCCGTTCCTCCCAGTTGTTCGATAACCCTTCTTTTAGGCTGCGGGGGCGACATCACCAAATGTTGTGGTGGGTACGTGACCAGTCAATGGCGGAGTGGTGTCTTGGCAGCAGCTCTTGCAAATAACACTGACAGATATAGAGACTAGCTGCTTATACTGGTGCTCGTTGAGGCGGGTGGACTTGGATTGATGCCACTTCCGACACTCGGAGCGCTACATTACGTTTTGTACGTCAATTTCGCCCCCAGACGAACCGCAAACGCTTGATGCCTCACATAGTGTCCACTGAGTTTAAGCGCTACCAGATCCGTAACGAGTCACTGTCGATATGGACAATCAATATGCTATGTGTAACGGTTAGTTGTCAGTATTTCAAAAAAAGACAAACACGGCGAAACGGAAAAAAATCAGATACAATGTGACAACATTATTTCAGTAAGTAGCGATGTGGTGTGACACTCTAAAGGATTAACAGTAATCGTATGCACAGTATGGAAATATGGACACACAATGATCATTGTCTCCATGTCGACAGCGAGAACATTTGATTCAAATTTCAAGCAACCCACACGACGAAACTTAACCAGTATCACGACGACCGCACCAATGCCAACCGAAGGGAAAACAGTACAGGAGGTAGCATTGCGCCTACCTGTAATGCTCCATCGTTTGACGCAATGGTCTACAAGCAAGAAATGCCTCTCTGGTGACTTACCTTCGGAGTATGCACCGCGAACTTCCACGGGACTCCTCCAATACACCAACAACGACAAGAGCAGAGGAAACACTCATTCAAAACAGAGCAACCATTTATGCTGTGATCAGGTACCATTCGCAAACAGCTCTGCAGAACAAAAATAACGCACACGCAGACCAATCAAACAGAACTTCCAAGCCCTACATTTAAACACCCCAACTTCATTGACGACGGAAACCAGCGTCCATCCGGAACACAAACTGACTTCAACTCCACTCATATGGCGAAGCCATACACGACCAAACAAACCACCTCAGGAATCCAACCAAACCGCACGTACTACCGGTAGACCACACATTGCGTACACCATCCGGCTTTCCTCCGCTACACACCTTTATGAACAATAAGAATCATATTCCCCATTCTACCATGCTGAGCGTTCGTACGAAACATATGTTAACTTGGAGAAAAACCGTCACACACTCATACCAATCTACAACCACATTTCAAATGAGGGCCAACAAAAGTTCCGACCAATCACGTGCATTTTTACAGCCGATGCCTACCTACTGTAACATGCAGGCCAGCCGACTCTACTTTGAATGCCCGCGACTTTACGGACCAACCTTCGGGCAACGTGAACGCGCCAGGGGACAGCGTTCTCCCGAAATTGGGTTTCGAACAACAGTTTTGAAAAGAGGAACAATACGAACAAGCATGAACCGAAGGCTCAGTAAGCCAAGCACCCGACATACACAAATGCAAACCAAAACGGCACCGACAACACAGCAGCACGCCCCGCCACACAACTCAAATTCGATTCGTGCGCGCCCGCTGGTTTCGGTTGCGCGTTACACCTACCATGTTCCCTCCAGAGCGGTCATGAACTATTTGAAAAATCGACTTAAACATAACCTTCTAAAATTTCAACTGATGTAACATCCCATTTTGGGACTAAATCTGTGAAGCGATCGGACTGTCTATTATTTGCTGCGTGCGTTGAAGTTCCGTGAACTACAATCACTCTCTTTATGATCACGTCCTTTTAGGCAACAGGTTTCAAGTCCGTGCTTATGTTTATTTATTCGTTTTGTGTCGTCTCTAATTATCTGTAATGATCGCGCATAACCCAGCATGCTTCTCACGTATGCGTTGATGTGTATACATTAGTATTGTTACTGTTATGTGAGGTTACGTTAATTTATCTTTTACAAGGTTGTGTAAGAGCCGATGGCTCAAATGGTTCAAGTTCACATCCCGGAAATATGTACAACTGCGCTTCTAAGATTTTTGCCAATGCTTGACATAAATGACGTCGGAAATGTGTTTTTCGGGTGATATTGGCCGGTGATATTTTTCCTAACATTGGCGTCTTGTCACCAAACACTTTCCTCAGCTTAAAATTCATGCCACACCTGATTTGCTGATGCCTTCCGATGAATTCGTTCGCTACAAGTTTGCCTGTGAATCGCAGCAGCAATGGACAGTGTTTTGCCGTAACTTCTTGCAAAGTCTCGGGTAGTTGCACTCGTGTTCTTCCTTCTTACTGGTTTTCAGTAGGACTCGTTCCACGGGAACCGAAAGTATTCTGTCATGTGCATTGAATATCACCACTTTGCTTGCACAACGTAGTGGCCTGTGCAATTCCGTAGCTACTGTATCAATACACGTCTCAGCGTCCAAGTGTTCGCTAGGACTAGAGGTAGTCCGGTGGTGGAGGTTACTTGAGGCATTTATGATGTTAAATATTGGATCTAGCTGGTGGAAAACTTCGGTAACCTCCTGGTATCTACCGCGTGGTTTCACTATTCCAGCTTTCAATTCCGTCGTTTTTCAGCCTGATCTGCGAATACATCGGTAATGGAAACTGAACATGACTTGGTGTTATTGCTTTCACGTGATGTGCTAGGATTCGCTGTTGAGACTACAGTTTTAGCAATGGCCCTGGCTCCCTCAGCAGTAGCAGAGATGGAACAGTTGTTGACCGTACCATCTGGACATTCTGAATCTTTCTTTACAGTCATGTTTTTATGCGCAAGGATAATCGCCTGACGATTGGCAATTTCTGGAGATTGGCCGACTTGGTGGGCATCAACGTATGATATATTTTTAACAACAGCTCATGTATAAAAAGTCTCAAAGCAATTGAATATGATGAAATGCACAAAACAGTACGCTAAGTTGTGCGATAAAATGGTAAAAACGAGGTATGCGCTGGAACGAGTTGGTTTCGTCTCATACGAAAACTTCTGAAAATTCACCGGAATAGAAAGCGTACGGAGTTCACTTAAAATGGTACAAATAATCTTGCCAAGAAGTATGTAAAATAAGACACATCTTAATTTGTCCCCCAAAATAGTTGACGTAGTTAACTAAGTGACACGTGCTATGAAGGTACATTCTAGGATGCACAGACGTTTTCTCCCTTAGCAGTCCATATGGACACATGCATATCAAAATGCAGAAAAAGCCTCTGTAAGTACATACATTATATATGCCTAGGAATACAGAATTTAAAATGGTCAGTTAATATGCATACACATATACCCATAAATACGCGGACTTCAGTGAATATAATCAGATATGCGCATGCATTAGCATAGAGATGAACGTATACATTTGTCACTAAACAAAACAACACGTTTAATTTTTTTCTGTGTAAACCTACGCTTTTATATCAAAAAATTTATTAGCCGTTTACACGAATGCAGATTCGAATAACAATTAGCCTGCTAACGGGCTTATCCAAAAAACCAATCAGAAAATTCGATCGTTCAAATTATTTTTTCCCGGAAATGAAAGGAGACCGGCCCCATGAAATAGTAGCTGGTCTTTTTCGAACCACGCGTCAAATATGTTCAGCTTTCCCATGGCGGAACTTCCGGACGCAATCCCGGTTGTTGTTCAGTGACTGAGTGCGGCTGGATTGAGGTGATCTGTTTACCGGAACAATTTCAAACTAATTTGTAGAGTCCACTCCGAATTTTACTCCAGAGATCACTTGGGTATCGCTGGAACTTAGCACTTTGAGTTCAAGCCGAGTTGGTACCGACCTCAAAGTAGTTCGATAATGCATCCATGATGGAAGATACGTGTATATCAGCAAATGAATACGAATGGAAGTGTGGAATCAGTATGTCTTATCGCATGTGCCCCGAATGGTTTGCCCTAGGAACGTTTTCCGCCATCGCTGATCGAGCGTAGGCAAAGTTGACCAAATTCAAACGGCGACAATAGTGA
The DNA here is from genome assembly GCA_008508345.1 of Paragonimus westermani. Lineage (NCBI taxonomy): Eukaryota > Metazoa > Platyhelminthes > Trematoda > Plagiorchiida > Troglotrematidae > Paragonimus > Paragonimus westermani. The sequence continues at coordinate 114,203 of QNGE01002220.1, forward strand.
TTCAAATATACGTGTTATTATGACGTCAATTATATCACCCATAAGAAAGAGTACGCGGCGAGTGAAAAGAGAGTCCGAATGGATTTCACAAAGGTTCTTGGGCGTTTTCCAAACGATGATACTGTAGTGCTAGATCCTCACTTCGTACGCCCAGAGTTTCTCCAACCTTATGCTACCGTGAATCGGAAGTCGCAGGGGGAAAACGATGAATCTGCAAACATACTTTATTTATTGATTTACTCACCGTTCACAACAGACTTCAACGTAACAATTAAGGGGTGCTAGGGAGCTGGACGTGAGAGCACCTTGAGCACAACCGCACAGCAGACACCACAGTGGAAGAGTGCGTCGACGGAAAATCCCAGTCGACCTTCAGAATTCAAACAAGCGTTAGGCTGGTCAAGCGGCGTTCCTAACGGTAATAGCCCAACATTGTTATCCTAGTGAATGTAACCTACAGGAGTAGAGATAGTGCGAATTCATTACACAACTGACAGCATAACTGCGATACTTATGCCGGCCCACTAACTTTGATGCTAGTGGATCGTAGTAAGTTCACATATACAAGGTAATGTGAACAGGCGCGGTGGTACTGGTAAGAGAAATCTCACGCCGCGAGGAGTTTAGATTTTCGGGGACGTCGAAGGTGATCTCACTTCAACCTCTGCAATAACTATAGCACACTAGTAAGTCGACCGATGGAAATTGACATTCAGGCATGTTAGCCGTACTGCGAAAAGACTCATTTGCTCCATAGGCTTTCAGTAAGATGCCATCGAGAGGATTCAATGTCTGTTTTCCTTGTTGTATGAGGACCGTCTGTCGAATCCGCGACTACTTCCCCTAACGCAGAGGCATTTGGGAGATGACATTATTGTAACATGCAGAATCCTATGATATTGGGTCACCCCAACAAAAACCATTCCATAGTTACCGAGACAATGAGTCTCAGATAATATAATCACAAGTTTTTTTATATCACCTAGCAGCCTTTCAAGTAGGAGACACAGTTTAGCGTCCCGGTCGGTTCGAAATTGAGTGCTCCACGGGCGACGGATGAGCCATCACCCGAGAGAAGGACAGAACCAGAGGGTATGTTCGGACGACAACCAGTGGATAACTCCACACGCGATGTGGGATGCTAACTGTCCGATGTTGATAGAGCAACGTATAAATGAAGCCAAAAACTTTTATTGTGCGATTACCTCACCAGCCCAAAAATATAACTATGTACTGTACACACTACAAACCTGATGCAGTGCCATCAGATCATTAGAAACTTTTTAGAAGGCCTTATTGCCGGTAAAACACTAGCTCAGAGGGTGTGTTGTAACTCCAAGCTGATGAGAAATAGTTTTATTGTAGGAGTTGTTCTGTTGTTTTACTGATTCAAGTGCTTTTTTCAGTCAGCTGTGAGGACAGTTGGGCTGGTTTCGCCCCGTTCTTGTGGGGTGCTGTCGTTTGTTTACTGTTTGAGTTCGTGAGTTATCGATCCAATTTCTCCACTGTTTTTAAAGCCATACCCATTTCTCCTCTTAGTCTTTAATGCTATACAGAACAAGTGGTTTGAACATTGTGAGTTCAAATTGGCTTCTGATTCCTTGTTAAGAGTCTAAGTGTCAACTGTCCGTGATGGCTGGAAACCACGTGCCCAAATATCTTCAACGCACTCTGTTGCTCCTAGTTCCTTTCGTTTCTACATGATCACCTGATCATGGTTATCTCCAGATTTAGCTACGTAAGTAACTAGTTATTGCATATTGCAATGGGGTATTGTACACCATAAAATCCAGACTAGTGTTAATCAAGCATTTGGGTGTCACTGCAACGATCATCGAAGGGATTAAAGGAGTTTTTCTGTTTTGGGCACGATCTAAAGCGATGAACCTTCTGCAAGTGGCCATTCTTTCCACAGCACTTGCAGACATAATTTTTGCCGGGCAGTGAGCTCCAGGATGTCTGTCATTACCACGGAAATAACACTCGCCACTTCCAACAGTAGAGTTTTTATCTTCAGGTTGCCCAGAGGAGATAGCAGGATTACGGAACCATGTAGGTTCTCCAGTAAACGGTGTATAACCTGAAGAATCAACGTGTTTGATTGCTGAATGTCCATTTCTACAATGCAACGCAGGCCGCTGATGAAGACGTCACAATATCCTCTATCAGGGTGAAATGCGAAGTTGCACTCTTTCTTTAATAATTTCAGCCGATAAAGATATTCATCGAAGGCCTGGCCAGTCTATTGGTTGCATGTGACGGAAAGATATTTCGATTTCAGGTTCGGTAGGAATTACTCCGAGGGTTTATACGGCTGATTCAAAGGAAGATCACTCGACAATATACTCGTACACGGAAGGAGCTATCTAGTTAATTAAAGAACTCAGTTCGCCAGGTTCACGTGCATCCATCGCAAAAAAGAAGTTTATGTATGCTCCGTACCAGTGGGACCATTGTTTTGAGCCTGTTGCGTAACGGAGATTAACGTCACATCGATCAGGTCATAAGAATGGTTTCATTTCCACGAGCTTGTAAGACCCTGGCTGCTCCATTGGGTGAAGTGGGTTGGTATCGCCTGCTTAGCTGGGGTGTTCGTGGTCACTCAAATCGCTGGTTGGAAACCCTATCCGAGATGACAGTGTGTCGTAGTCAATGGTGTGCTTGCATTCATACAATTTCCAGTTCTTCCGCTTAGTCTTTATTATTGTTGTTATATTATTACTAGTATCTTGTAACATTCAGTAACATTCTGGGTTATTCCGTGTCACTCGTGAGGTGGGTGGCGGCTCGAGCCACAGAAACTTCTGGTCAGGCTCACGGGTGTTATAACAAATGAATGAAGTAATAAGGAGGCAGACGGTAAATAGAACAGGGGGAAACGAGAGAAGATAGAAAAAGGGAAAATGGGGAATGGCGATAATGATGTAGCACGCACTTCTGTGTCCGACTGCCAATGACCATCCTGGGATAATCCAGTCGTCTGGCTGTTTATAGAATGCATCGACTAGTGTTACCAGGAGGTGCATCGCTGGACGGACTTGGACAGCGAAATTATACCTTCTACATAGAAGACAGCGAAGTGGTGTGGAAGCCTTGTTTGTGGCTTTTGAAACTAATCTTATCAGCGATGGTGAAAAGTATTTTGATACAGTGATCCGAGGAGCGTAAGATTTTGCATATCGGTGTAAGATTGCCTCTTACACACTTGCAAGCTAGGGGAAGTAGTTCTCGCCTTGAGAGACATTCCTTATACGACAAAGGAGACACCCATCACCCTTTCAATCGCTCTACTGTGAATAAACGCAAATCAGCCGCAGCTAGTATTACAGTGTAGTCGTGCACGAGTGACCATATCTGAAACCTTTTTCCAGTAGGGTGCACGTACTTGATTGTTGATTTCGTGTGTTGGCCCTGCCAGTGTGCTGTAGATGTGAAAGAGTATCGATCAGCAATCCCCTAAGAACCTTACTGAGCATTGATATCCTGCTGTTGGCCTCCGTTGCCAACAACATGACATTGAGACTAGGGTGGAGATCCGAGGTGCCTACGGTGACTAAGTTGCACGTTTGGTGGACATTTGTTAAGGTAGCACCGCTGGTGCGCTATATCCTAGTTCCGTGGTGACGAATATGTATAGTCTTCGGCTTGTCGATGTTGCACCGATCATAGATATACGGCGTCCAGGTTTATTCGAAGGTCATCTACGTCTCCGGCGTCACGTATGACCTTTCGAAGCTTCGTATCATCAGTGTACTTGACAGAAGGAGTGTTAAATACGGCTTGGATGTCGTTGGCATAAACCAAGAATAATAAGGAACCCAGTGTGAAGTTTTGTAGCACAATGCTGATTATCTCATGTAGTTTGCCGTTTACCCTAACGGTGTGTGTATGGCAAGCTAGGTATTAGTTGAGTCATAACCACCGCAGCGAGATTGGACCTTGACGCGGTGACGGCTTGTTCATCTCGGTGATCTATTGGGCTAAACTGGACAGTGTGGCGACTACACCGACAGAGTCACTCAAACCAGACAAGCCAACAGGTAGAAGTCTGAAAAACCAGTCTCCTGGTCCTCCAGGTTGCGGGTTAGAAAAAGGTTGGCTTCTTTTTCCGGAAAAGTACCGGTTCTGGTACACTGCCGCTCCCTTGCAGTACAGCCTTTTGAGCCAAAAGCTTCGACTGAGAACACTAATCGTTCGTCTGTCTAGGTCTGGATGTCTTGACAGTATCTCAGCCCATATATGAATAATCACACCAGTAATTCCATACTACATCGGCCGCCCCGCAGTATAAACCTGGTCGCCATATCTGCCGCATACAGCAGGGTGGATAGACGAAAACATGCTGCTGCTGATCCCTCCCCTACTGTCCTATCAACTTTGACCCTCATTCCCCCCGATCTCCATTTCTGATAATTACTCCACAAGTCCCACAAAATTTATAGTTAATCACAGTAAGTCCCATCACCGTAAGTCCCATCTCTTACAACTGAGCCTCGTCTCTTGCTTAGACCGAGAACGCGAATTAATATAGCTGCTTTCAGCGTTCGCACTTTAAAATAGGTAGGCCAAAAAACCGCTCTCGCACGAACTCGTTGCAAGTCGGTGTTTGGCCTATTGCAGAGATTAGAATGCAGGACAGTAGTCAATGTGTGGAACTAGCAGCATCCACTCTGTCTACCTGATACTTCGGGTGGTTTCGCGGCCGCCCTTACCGGTCAGGTTGAAGTAGGTATAGTCCTCAGCACAATGGCCGCAGCCGCATCAGTAGGTTGGATTTATGTTAATAGTAGACTTCGTGCAATCCGTTTGACAGATGCTGTTAAGGCCACTTCTAGATGCGAAAACGTCAGAAATCTTTTATTCCAGTCTACTGATCCTTCGATTGACTGCAGTGATGCCGGTGTCCAGGACGCCTTCTATTAAGATGTGGCCATTCTCCTTCGATCGACACATGGTTCTAATATAGTCGTCTTGGTAGGAGATATAGACGCCCAGGTCGGTCGCCTTTGAGACCGGATCTCGTTCAGGTGGCAGGTGTAGGATAGTATCACATCACTCAGATAGTGGTGGGAGATTGTTGCACCTGTACGCTGAGCATAAGCTGTTTTTAGCCAGCACTAGTTTTAGACATCACGCGCGTCACTGCTGTTCTTGGCATCCGCCTTCTCTGAATTAGGCGTGGTCTCAGACAGACCACGCAGCCGTTAGTTATAGGTGGCGGGGTTCCATTCAGGACTGTCATTCTTATTGGAGCACGCACTGGAATTTTGTTCTTACTGATGACTGTGTCACCAGGCGCTTTGCTAACGCTGTGGAAAATTGACACAAGGTGCCCAGTAGATAGATGATGGCCTTGGGTGGGGAAACGGAACTGTTCACGAAGGGGGTGGCCACTGCAGATCAGGTTCGTCTCCCGGAATCCAGCTAGACAGCATGAAAGTTGTTGTTGACCCTAGCTGTCTGTGAAATGAGTGCACCTAGTGACGCTGGGCAGTGAAAACCCCAGAGATGTGCTTCTGATGACGTTTCTTCTAGTTACAGCTCGATTGTTTGTTTGCAAGCTGTAGTCACTTTGATGTAAGGTGTCTGAATATGATCAGAGTTGTTTTTAGCAGTTAAATCCTCATCATACCTTCTTTTGTTCCCTAAGGCTTGCTCTTTTATGCATGATCGTAAA
>QNGE01002221.1:0-56190 GCA_008508345.1 Paragonimus westermani
CGTCCCAAAGAAAGCAGTCATAACACCGTTCGGACTTTTCGAATTCATACGCATGCCGTTTAGTCTAGGCAATACCCTTCAGACATTCCAACGTTCTGTTCACGACGTGTGTCGTGAACTGGACAGTGTTTATCCGTACTCAGATGATATCTTGTTGGCTAGCTCATCGCAGGAGGAACATTGCGTACACTTACGTTCATTATTCACTCGATTGTCGCATCATGGGGTGACTGTACACCCAGCTGAATGCACCTTCGGGGCGTCCCGCGTGGCGTTCCTGGGTCACATTATGTCTGCGAGCAGGGTAGAACCTCTCCCTGACAAAGTACAGGCAATAGTGGACTACCCGGAGACTACATCGTTTAAACAACTTCGCCGTTTTGATGGTTTAGTAAATTTTTACCGTCGTTTCATCCCTAACTGTGCCCGTCTAATGCAACCGCTCACCGACCTACTCAGAGGTAAGGTAAGTTCATTCTTATTCCCAACGGCCGCAAAAATGACCTTCATTAAGTTAAAAAAGCTATTGCTAATATAGCATTGCTGTCGCATCATCATCCGTCTGCTCCCTTGGCACTAAGCGTAGATGCATCAGACGTGGCTGTAGGGGCGGTTCTTCAACAGCAACTCGGTCCCTACTGGTGCTCACTAGCCTTTTTCTCTAACCGGTAACAACCAACTGAGTCGCGGTATAGTGCTTTTGGGAAGGAGCTGTTAGTGGTATCTCCCGGCATCCGCCATTTTTGACACGTCCTTGAGGGCAGGCACTTATTTGTATTCACAGACCATAAGCCGCTAACGTACGCGTTACGCTCGACAACGGACAGGTATTCCCCCAGAGAGACCAGACACCTGGATTATATCGCTCAGTTCACGACCGATATTCGTCATATTTCAGGTATTGCGAACCCAGTCGCCAATGCTCTCTCGCGCATTAATGCTACACTGAGCATGACAGGAAGCTCAGTAGAGCTAGAGAAAATCGCAGCCACACAGGACAACGACCTGGAGGTAGAACAACTCCGCCGGTCGAGTTCCCCTAATTTAGAAAGTGTTTCCAAGAATTCCTCCGGAGGTATGGTTATTTGCGACACTCACAAGTTAGACCTTCTCCGGTTATTCCATTGGCCTTCCGCCGCCGAATTTTTGATACGTTGCACAACATCTCTCATTCTGGCATATTTTCAACAGTCAAACTGGTCACGCAGCGCTTCGTCTGGCGCAACGTCAATCGCGACGTCCGCACATGGGCGAAAGCGTGCATACGTTGCCAGCCGTCTAAGATCCATCGTCACACGCGTACCCCAGTGGGACGTTTTGCAGCCGCCGGAGAGCGTTTTTATCACGTGCATGTCGACCTGGTAGGACTCTTGCCACCCTCAGATGTGTATACTTACATCCTGACATGTGTAGACAGGTTTACACGTTGGCCAGAGGCTATACCAATTCCGAATTGCTCGTCGAAAACCGTTGCACAAGCATTCTTGGAACGTTGGGTAGCTCGGTTTGGTTGCCATGCTGTAGTGACTACCGATCGCGGGTCACATTTTGACTTGACCTTCACTTCACTCCTCAACGCGCAACAGCTTACCACCCGGCAGTCAACGGGTTAGTTGATAGTTTTCACTAGCAGTTAAAAAGTTCACCATCCGTTAGCATTAACCCCTCGTGGCACGAGGGTTTGCCACTAGTCTTGTTAGGTATCCGTAGCACGCTGGAGGCAGACCTTCATACCCCCACCGCCCAGTTAGTCTATGAGTGCTCCTCATGTTTACCCGGCGAATTGGTTGCCCCACACACAACGGGACCCATCAACCTCGTATATTACGGAGAGCGGTTAGCCCAACACATGAGACGATTTCGACCACTTCCACCGAGAGAACAAACGAAGCCAACGTAGGCACATCCTCGTTTGTTGACTTGTTCTCATGTTTTGGTTCGTGCGGCTATTCCTCGGCGACCTATTCACGAGTCGTATACCGGATCGTTCCGCGTACTCACACGTTATGTTGAGATTCTCGTGTTGGAACACAATGGCAAACTCCAGGTGATCTCTATCGATAGTCTAAAGACAGCGTTTATGGAAGTACCCGATAAGGAAACTGAATCGCGAGGAGCAACGCCCTCTTCGGTCGGTACGTTATCTGGCGTTGGTACAGATTCGGTTTAAGTTGTGACTCCGTCTGCCTCGATGGGGCCAAGCCCCGAGAACAGACGCGGGGGAGATTTGCGGAGGCCAGTGCGATTCGCAGATCAAATGGACGTCTGCCGTATCTAATTTTTGTTGTCACACTTCCCTACCAAGTTGATTTTGGGTGGCCTGACCTACAGCAGGCTGTCGACGGGACGTTTTCTTTCGAAACGCGAAAGAAAGCCCTACTTTGTCGGACGCCATGGAATCAGAAAGTCCGGTGAGGTTATCGTCTTCAGTTTATGAGCACTCTACATTCAAAATACCTGGAATTGACCATATATCATCTACATGGGACACTGAGTTCGTGCATTGCGATGAGACGCTAGAAAGCTCAAGTTCCTGTGGAGATCGCCTACGATGGACGTGAACAAGGCCACGGCCTTACTAGGCCGACCACAACGTGTCTGGTCCCGATTCCCCTTCTGCCTACAACCATTAACCAGCCGAACCGTGCCCGTCAACCTTTTTCAATTGCATTCTTCCCCCTTTTCAGCGGACGTGCACGCGAGCTTTGTGGCAAGAGTAAATTGGACCATTCATGCTGGAGTCAGCGGTTCCAGTTAACTGAAAAACTCTTGCAGTATCAAAGTCAACACTCTGGTTGTCTTCTAGCGGTGGAGATCTATAGCGGCCCTACTTGTTTATTGCTAACTGCGTTGAAGTTAGAATTAGCATTTGTACTCTTTCTCCTCCCCACATTTTGTATGCGCTTAACCGTTTGTTTGAACGAGTATGTTCACCGGCATACCACCCGCGCACTTGAACATTTCTTCCCCGGTGCCTGCTCGCTTGACGTTCTGTTTTACTAACATTTAATCTCGCTCTCCGCCTCCTCTCGTCTACTTTACGTGTCGGCGATATATTTCCCGTCTACTCGTTGCGTTGTTCGTAATTTACCGGACATAGCCTGTCTGCACTCTACAAGGGCTCGATATTGAGTTATAATTTCGAAATTTTTGCTAGCTTTATGTTGCATGATTTGACACTTTCCGTGGGGACATGGCTGCTCGGTCTACTTGTAAATTCAACCTCCTTTGGCAATAGAATGTTTCACTTTCTTGTTTCAGGTGCTAAATGTGTGGTATTTGCTGATCGTACATATTCTTCTTTCTCGACCGCCCCAATATATGCAGTTCTACGTTGTTCGCTGTCCTCTCACTTATTGTCATTCAGTATCCCACCGAATGTAGAGTGTAGCTTCACAGGAACGTTTCTGCAGAACTGATTATTGCAAAAGTTAGCGAGCCACCTGTAGTGGACCTGAACACTGTCAAAATATTCAAGGATGAACGCGGAACCAAAATGTAGTGAAACCAAAAGGAAATGACTCACGATAGTTCGTGAAGGTGCGTTGGTTTAGAAATTCGGATACAAGGAGTGAACTCTCCGACGGAAATGATTCGTCACGTTACTTCTCAGATAAGTCTGCTGAAAACAGATGGTCGGGTCCGTTGGTATTTAACCCTTCCGAAACCTGTACACAAGCGACACAAAACGCAGGGAAAACGCACGGCTCATTACCTCCGAGGTAAATTTTTTATTATTGATCATCAATTCAATCGATTAACTTGGTTTGAACATGGACTGTACAAGTGAGTTAGATATGGGCGGAAAGAGCGAACAAAAAATAAAGTACAACGTGCTGCTCAGAACGCTACAGAACTCCTCCTGGGGCATTGACTGAAGTATTGGACACTCGAAAAGAAACAGAATAGCATTAGTTCGTGTGATGTGCAAAACGAACGGGAAGTTTGCACGTTCGTCCATAGCGTGTTTGTGGTGAAGGGGGATGAAATGGCTGTATATCATTGGCGGACGTAACAGATTCTGGAACTGTTTGTGGAGCTTGCGTAGTGGATTTGTTCAAAAGACTCGGATGGGGCGGAGGGGTACTTATGGCCGGTTGAGACGGAGGCGTGTCAGAAGGATCTATATGGGCCACTTTCAGACGGTCGACGCTTACTGAATCACGAGTGCCATTACAGTTGATGATGAAATACTTCGTTTTGCGTTCGAGCACTCTAAACGGACCATCATAAGGTGGCTAAAGATTCTTCTCCTGTGCGTCGACTCTGATAATCACGAAGGGACAAATAAGCAGATCTTCATGCATTTGGGTCTGCCTCGGGGTGCTCTTGTCGGGGTGGGCTTCAAATTACGCATGAACAGTTCCAGACGTGTAACGCAAGATGCTGGGTCTATTTCGCCAGTGGTTTTAGAGTCCGTTATCATTTCGCCTGGCTGGCGTAAGTTGGTGCCATTGACAAGTTCAGTAGGCGTGCAGACGATATCTTCCTTGATAGCGCTGCGGATGCCAAGCAAAATGAGCAGCAAGTTTTCCGACCAGTTTGTGCCATATGCTGTAGCAAGGATTGCGGTTTTGAGTTGAAGTTGGAATCGTTCGACTAAGCCATCCGACGCCGGGTAGTAAGCGGTTGCTCGAAGATGTTCGAAGCAGAGCAAGTGCTGCAAATCACGAAACAGCGTGGATGTGAACTGAGAACCGCGATCAGTAGTGAAGGAAGCAGGTACGACGAAGAAAGACACCCAGGTTTCCGAAACTGTCCGTGCGGTACTCTCAGGTGAGATGTCGCGTATGTGCGTTGCTTGTGGCCAGTGTGTGAAGCGATCGATGCAAGTCAACACATGAGTAAAGCCGTTCGAGGGTGAAAGTGGGCTTACTATGTCAACGTGAACATGTTTGAAACGGGTGTCAGGTACACTCAAAGTGCCAGGCGTGGTGATGGTGTGCCGGTGTACCTCACTTTGTTGACGAGACGGACAATGTTTGGCCCAACCGCGTATGTTCGGCCAGTCGAAAATGTCAGTAATAAGTTTGACGGCAGAGCGGATGTTGAGATGGAAGACAGAGCGAAAATGATCAGAAATTTTTCGCCGGTATCTAGAGGGGACGTAGGGTCGACGTTAGCCGGCCGAGATTTCACAGTAAATTTCAGATTCGAAATGCAGGAGTAGCAGTTGAAAAAACTTCAGGAATGGGTGAGAAAGCAGCTGTATAAATTCTGTATCGTTTTGTTGGGCCATCGCCATGGCCTCTAGTTCGATGAAAGATTCAGATAACTGATGGACATTCACACGAGATAGATAATCTGCGACCACGTTGCTGGGATCATCGATGTAACGGATGTCCGTCGTGAACTGAGTAAGTCTAAGTGGCGGGTCTCTCTTGGGGTGTACCTGTCTGGCGCAGTGCTGGAGGGGTGCGTCAGTGGTTTGTTATCTGTAATGATGGTAAATTGGCGTCCTTCTAACACGTGTCGAAAATGTTTAGCGGCGAGGTAGATAGCCAACAGTTCTCTGCTGGAGGTACTGTACCTCGTTTGGGCAGGCTGTAGCTTCCGGGAGAAGAAGGATAGTGGTCGGACTCCATTGCCAATGACTTGCTGTAAGACAGCGTCGACAGCGGACTGAGATGCGTCGGTCTTTAAAATCAAGCGTGCACGTTCGTCAGTAGTGAGATAGTCCAGAGATGTGACGTTTGCCAGAGCCTGCTTGGCAAACGTGAAAGCAGTGGTAGTCTCTGGGATAAGAGCGAACGTTTTGGGTTATTCTGCAGCAAATCGATCAAGGGTTTCAGCGTGCCAGAGCAATTGGGGATGAAGCAACGATAGCAATTAAAAATCCCCAAGAACTGACGGATACGCTTGATAGGCTGAAGTAATGGATATTCCAAAATTGCGTTGTTTTTCTCCGGCAGTGGTTTTATACCGTCTCCGTCGATGCGATGACCTAGAAAGTCGATGGAGGAAGCACCGAAGATACATTTGGCTGTGTTGATGGCGACGCCATGGTGATTCAAACGTTCAACGACAAACTTCAGGTGGGATAGGTGCTCCTGCGTGTTGTTGCTGGCAACAAGTATGTAGTCACTGTAAACGAAGACAACGTCTAGACCGTGTAAAACTTGGTCCATGAAACGTTGAAATGTTTGGGCGGCGTTGCGGAGGCCAAAAAGCATACGAACAAACACGAATAAGCTGAATTGGATTGTGATCGCCGTTTTAGCAATGTCATTGGGAGCCACAGGGATTTGATGGTACGCCTTGATTAGATCTATTTTGGAAACGAACTCTTTCATCGAAAGGCCAATGGGAAAGTCATGAATGTGCCGAATCAGATAACGCTGCAACTGGGTGGCGCTGTTAAGTGCTCGATAGTCACCACATGGTCTCCAGCCTCCCGCAGTCTTCTTGGGGAACATGTGCGAAGGGGATGATCACGTGCTGTTTGAAAAACGGATAATAATGGAAATACTATATATTTCTTAACGCATATATTAGAAAAGCGCTCTGTTATGCGCAAACACTGCATTTTTTACAAACCATACAAAAACGAATAAGTAATCAGTAGTAAAACGTGAAGCCTTCCGTCAAGATGGACGGGAATAAAAGGCGAATGTATGTATTTCATGAAACCTTTGACGCACGCAACAAAGAAGGAGATAGTCCGGTCGCTTCAAAGATATAGTCTCAATAAATATCGTGGTACACTACTTTACTATTCACAAGGTCGCGAGATGGGCAATTTTTTGAATGGTTCAAGGTCACTCCGTGAAGAATGTCCAAAGGCATCTTTGGAGTGTTTTGCCATTGAGGGGTTAAATTTGCGTTCGGAAAATGTCATGATAAGTCGATTTTGGCGGGGCAGGTCGGGGAATTCCAAAATCCAGCGAACGATCGGGTAGATTCCAACGCAAGATTTCGTCGATTCCCGATAAACGTCGAAAAGTTGAACATCTCGCGGACCGTTCATATAAGACAGAGTTCCGTGCGCCCATACGTTTTAGAAAAGTTTTCTCGCTTAGTGGATAGTTTGGAAATCGAGAAGGAGAATGTAATTCCATGCGATAAATGAGAAAATGTGGGGTTTTAACATTTACTATGACAAAAATTGCGCTAGCAGAATTTTTTGAAAAAGAAGTCATACGATATTATTATTTTTGCTGCGATTATTGGGATATATAACCTTATCTACTGTTTGTTGTGGCATTTTGCTGACTACTCGGGATTTATTCTGGCATACGGAGAATTGAGTCGACGGTTTGGAGAGCCGCATGAACCGAGCGTCTGATAACTGAAGCTTACATGACGTCGTTCTGCTGGGTTTATTGTTAGTCGCCGCGTTTACATGTCGAGGGGCGTTAGAGAGCGGGGTGGTTATCCACGTAATGCGCATCTGACGGCTAAACGTTTCTCGGACCACACTCAAAAAGGTCATCAGGTGATACAGAGAGTTTGAAGATAGACATTGTGTTTGTTAACGTAAGATAGCTGTCCGAACCTTTTTTGAAACGCTGACTGTTGGTGCTCTCTTGGACTTTATTTGGAAGTTTATTCCGAATGTAGGAACACTTTTCAAAGAAAAAGTTTGCACGTGAACTTTTCCAGGATCTAAGGGTTGGAATGGTGGAGCCCTTATTTCTTAGATTATTTTAGCGGATCTAAACAGTATGTGGAAACTCAGGTGTGAGTAGGAAGACCAAATCTGATGAAAAGGAAAACGAATAACTCACAATAGTCCGTGGAAGCACATTGGTTCAGTGTTCCACTACACCAAGTGAAGATTCCTCACTGATGCTACTTGTTGTGTGTCCCCCAGATAGTCTTGATGACGCGACCGAGATAATTCCAACCACAGATAAATGAGTGGGTAAATTTGCCGAACTAAACGGTTGATTTTGCTGAATTCTAACTCTTCCAAAGATTTGTACGCCACCGACCCTGGACGCGGACAGAAAGCAAAACTCGCGAACTCGGAAGAGTAAGCTCTTTGAAAATTATTGATTATTCTGTGCATCGATTAACCTCGTTCAAACATCATGCGTACATGCAAGGTTGAAGAAGTTGAGAAGGCATGAATAACAATAAAAAATTTGAAGTAGAAAATAGTGTACAAAACGTTATAGAACGCTCCCACCAGAGCGTTTGTGGGTTGAAAACACGATGAAAGAATGGCAGTGAGGAGAAAACAAACCAAACGCTCGATAGTTACATCATGTACTGTAATCTGTTAGATGTTTCGGCCAGTGTACAGATCGCTTTCTACTTGTGGTGCTTTGTTCAGGGGAACAAGGGGGCTGAGTTGTAAGGGAGTGTAATACTGTTGAGGATGGAGAGGGGTCGCTCTCAGTCAACGTCGGTCCAGGTGGGTCAACGTCTTGTTCCGTGTAAGCTGGTTTCAGCCGATCAGTGGATACCGATTCACTTCGCCCAGATGGTTTGAAAATGAAGAATTCATCGTCCCATTCATCCACTTTGAAGGGGCCGAGGTGTTGTGGATGTAACGGTTTCTTGGTGGCGTCTTGGTGCATAAACAAAAATGTGAATGTGAACAATTCTGGAGATGTTTGTTCTCGGCGCCAATGTTTAAGGGTCGGTGTGAAATGAAGGCTGGACATGTCCTGTCATAAACTTGAAATGTAGTCCGTGCCTGGGTCTGGATGAGTTGAGGGTGGAATCAGTTCTCCTGGGAGATGCAAACTGCTACCGTAAACTAACTCAGCGCGCGATTCGAAAATGGCAAGTAATTACTGCGTGGATATTTACTTAGGAGTTTCTCATATAATTGTTATTTTTGACAACTTTTATACCGTACGGTCTGATTAAATTTTATGTACGTCCACGTCTGTCCAAAAAATATTCTTATATAACAAAGTATAATGACAAAAACCGGTCGTCAAACAAGATCCTCTGGTGTCAAAACCACTTGTTCTAGCTCTAAGGTAGATATTGAACGACCTACTGGCAAATGCTCTAATCCCAAAACTTGTAAAGGCTCTTCCAATGATGATGTCTCTAAAGGGGGTGAAGATAAGCTAGTGGTTCCCACCAATACTCCTCTAACTAAGAACTGCTCTATCCCCCTAGACAATGTATTGGCGGAGTTATGTGGTAAGGTATCTAAACTGGAGGCTGAACTTGCCCAACTAAAAACAAGCTATGCTGTATTTGATTCCCTGAAGGAGAACCTTATCTCCCTATCTTACATCTTCAAAGTGCCGGAATGTCACCAGATGGATAACTTAGAGAGCGCAAGCATGTTTCTCAACACATTGACAACAGAAATCACAAGACGGATGCGTTGCACATGTAATGTCATCGTATTCAATGTACCAGATAAGCTTCACCTCGATGGCATTGAGAAGCTACTCACGAGGATTACCAATATAGACCCGACATCTCATACCTGCATTCGTCTCCGCAAGAAGACTCAGAAGATCTGCTGCCCGCTTTTGTTCAAATTTTAGAGCAAAACAACTGCGAGACAGTCCATCCTCATCAAGTCCAAAACCTCTCTTAAACTGATAAGAATTATGCAGGATAGAACGCCGCTTGAGAGGGAATGGCACCGTCGCTTATTGCGCAACGCTGTCACCTCCAAGCGTGTGGCTCGAGACACATTCAAACAAGATGCGACGATGTCCAAGGGTAATGAATCGGGTCCTGATGAGTGTGTAGCTTCACCTTGTGTAGCTTCGTCCTGTTGCGTCACACCTGAGCCTGCCACTGTCCCTCTTAGAAGCACCAACGACACAACAGAGGATATCATGCTAGCCGACTTGATTAACTTGGCAGTAGATTTAGACAGTTCCAGCAACCTGCCTTACGAAACAGCTACCCCCGTCGAGCAGTCAACTTCCAAACAAGAGCAGGTAAATGAGTGTGGCTGTGTCGCACCAAATGGGACGTCTAAATTTCAACCTGTAAACGCGGTAGCTAGATCAGACGAAGTATGGCTCGGACCATCTACCAATCTGACACACGCCAGCACCCCAACTTCAAATTCATCCCAAAGAAACCCAACAACCGGCCGTCAGAGGAGCACCGGATTCAACAAACCCTCCTGAAGTCACTATCCTACGAGTCGGTCGGGCTTACCTCCTCCGCAATACAAGGGAAAAAATAAGCATGTGAACCCATACCCACACCCATGGAGAAAAAGGATGTATCTATTACCAATCCCTAATCTTTGGCCTCCTCCCAACAATAGCAATATCTCACGTGACACACCTTTTAAACCTTGACTTAATCAGAACCCCACTATTCCCACCAGAGTTGCCTATCCCATTCTTAACGCCCCTTTTAATACCAACAGCCCCCACAGTATTAATGCTCACTTAAATTCTTCCCGTGATCCCTTTGTGGATAACGTGCAGGTTGATATGATCAATCCATCTCAACCTTACCCTTTGTTATTGCGTCACACCCCGTTCAAACCTCCCCTGCCCAGTCCACCTCCCATATCCCCTTGCCCCAATTCATCTTACTGACACTTTTCCAAAATTTTCTGTCATGGATTCAGACGCAGGGACATTCCATTAGTCATCGATGCGCTTACCGTAACCGCATCAGACCAAGCGGCGTTACCAAAGTCTCTGAATCACAAAGACCCTTCTGCTTCGGACATTTTCAAAGGTCTAAAAATGAAGTCGAGTAAGGAAGATGCACTAAGTTTATTGCTTCTGAATGCACGCTTCCTGGTCAGTAAGATGCAGATTTTTAGATCCTTCGTCTTCTTATATACTCCTTGCATTATTCTGGTCACTGAAGCTTGGTGTACCCTTGAGANAATATCCACGCAGTAATTACTTGCCATTTTCGAATCGCGCGCTGAGTTAGTTTACGGTAGCAGTTTGCATCTCCCAGGAGAACTGATTCCACCCTCAACTCATCCAGACCCAGGCACGGACTACATTTCAAGTTTATGACAGGACATGTCCAGCCTTCATTTCACACCGACCCTTAAACATTGGCGCCGAGAACAAACATCTCCAGAATTGTTCACATTCACATTTTTGTTTATGCACCAAGACGCCACCAAGAAACCGTTACATCCACAACACCTCGGCCCCTTCAAAGTGGATGAATGGGACGATGAATTCTTCATTTTCAAACCATCTGGGCGAAGTGAATCGGTATCCACTGATCGGCTGAAACCAGCTTACACGGAACAAGACGTTGACCCACCTGGACCGACGTTGACTGAGAGCGACCCCTCTCCATCCTCAACAGTATTACACTCCCTTACAACTCAGCCCCCTTGTTCCCCTGAACAAAGCACCACAAGTAGAAAGCGATCTGTACACTGGCCGAAACATCTAACAGATTACAGTACATGATGTAACTATCGAGCGTTTGGTTTGTTTTCTCCTCACTGCCATTCTTTCATCGTGTTTTCAACCCACAAACGCTCTGGTGGGAGCGTTCTATAACGTTTTGTACACTATTTTCTACTTCAAATTTTTTATTGTTATTCATGCCTTCTCAACTTCTTCAACCTTGCATGTACGCATGATGTTTGAACGAGGTTAATCGATGCACAGAATAATCAATAATTTTCAAAGAGCTTACTCTTCCGAGTTCGCGAGTTTTGCTTTCTGTCCGCGTCCAGGGTCGGTGGCGTACAAATCTTTGGAAGAGTTAGAATTCAGCAAAATCAACCGTTTAGTTCGGCAAATTTACCCACTCATTTATCTGTGGTTGGAATTATCTCGGTCGCGTCATCAAGACTATCTGGGGGACACACAACAAGTAGCATCAGTGAGGAATCTTCACTTGGTGTAGTGGAACACTGAACCAATGTGCTTCCACGGACTATTGTGAGTTATTCGTTTTCCTTTTCATCAGATTTGGTCTTCCTACTCACACCTGAGTTTCCACATACTGTTTAGATCCGCTAAAATAATCTAAGAAATAAGGGCTCCACCATTCCAACCCTTAGATCCTGGAAAAGTTCACGTGCAAACTTTTTCTTTGAAAAGTGTTCCTACATTCGGAATAAACTTCCAAATAAAGTCCAAGAGAGCACCAACAGTCAGCGTTTCAAAAAAGGTTCGGACAGCTATCTTACGTTAACAAACACAATGTCTATCTTCAAACTCTCTGTATCACCTGATGACCTTTTTGAGTGTGGTCCGAGAAACGTTTAGCCGTCAGATGCGCATTACGTGGATAACCACCCCGCTCTCTAACGCCCCTCGACATGTAAACGCGGCGACTAACAATAAACCCAGCAGAACGACGTCATGTAAGCTTCAGTTATCAGACGCTCGGTTCATGCGGCTCTCCAAACCGTCGACTCAATTCTCCGTATGCCAGAATAAATCCCGAGTAGTCAGCAAAATGCCACAACAAACAGTAGATAAGGTTATATATCCCAATAATCGCAGCAAAAATAATAATATCGTATGACTTCTTTTTCAAAAAATTCTGCTAGCGCAATTTTTGTCATAGTAAATGTTAAAACCCCACATTTTCTCATTTATCGCATGGAATTACATTCTCCTTCTCGATTTCCAAACTATCCACTAAGCGAGAAAACTTTTCTAAAACGTATGGGCGCACGGAACTCTGTCTTATATGAACGGTCCGCGAGATGTTCAACTTTTCGACGTTTATCGGGAATCGACGAAATCTTGCGTTGGAATCTACCCGATCGTTCGCTGGATTTTGGAATTCCCCGACCTGCCCCGCCAAAATCGACTTATCATGACATTTTCCGAACGCAAATTTAACCCCTCAATGGCAAAACACTCCAAAGATGCCTTTGGACATTCTTCACGGAGTGACCTTGAACCATTCAAAAAATTGCCCATCTCGCGACCTTGTGAATAGTAAAGTAGTGTACCACGATATTTATTGAGACTATATCTTTGAAGCGACCGGACTATCTCCTTCTTTGTTGCGTGCGTCAAAGGTTTCATGAAATACATACATTCGCCTTTTATTCCCGTCCATCTTGACGGAAGGCTTCACGTTTTACTACTGATTACTTATTCGTTTTTGTATGGTTTGTAAAAAATGCAGTGTTTGCGCATAACAGAGCGCTTTTCTAATATATGCGTTAAGAAATATATAGTATTTCCATTATTATCCGTTTTTCAAACAGCACGTGATCATCCCCTTCGCACATGTTCCCCAAGAAGACTGCGGGAGGCTGGAGACCATGTGGTGACTATCGAGCACTTAACAGCGCCACCCAGTTGCAGCGTTATCTGATTCGGCACATTCATGACTTTCCCATTGGCCTTTCGATGAAAGAGTTCGTTTCCAAAATAGATCTAATCAAGGCGTACCATCAAATCCCTGTGGCTCCCAATGACATTGCTAAAACGGCGATCACAATCCAATTCAGCTTATTCGTGTTTGTTCGTATGCTTTTTGGCCTCCGCAACGCCGCCCAAACATTTCAACGTTTCATGGACCAAGTTTTACACGGTCTAGACGTTGTCTTCGTTTACAGTGACTACATACTTGTTGCCAGCAACAACACGCAGGAGCACCTATCCCACCTGAAGTTTGTCGTTGAACGTTTGAATCACCATGGCGTCGCCATCAACACAGCCAAATGTATCTTCGGTGCTTCCTCCATCGACTTTCTAGGTCATCGCATCGACGGAGACGGTATAAAACCACTGCCGGAGAAAAACAACGCAATTTTGGAATATCCATTACTTCAGCCTATCAAGCGTATCCGTCAGTTCTTGGGGATTTTTAATTGCTATCGTTGCTTCATCCCCAATTGCTCTGGCACGCTGAAACCCTTGATCGATTTGCTGCAGAATAACCCAAAACGTTCGCTCTTATCCCAGAGACTACCACTGCTTTCACGTTTGCCAAGCAGGCTCTGGCAAACGTCACATCTCTGGACTATCTCACTACTGACGAACGTGCACGCTTGATTTTAAAGACCGACGCATCTCAGTCCGCTGTCGACGCTGTCTTACAGCAAGTCATTGGCAATGGAGTCCGACCACTATCCTTCTTCTCCCGGAAGCTACAGCCTGCCCAAACGAGGTACAGTACCTCCAGCAGAGAACTGTTGGCTATCTACCTCGCCGCTAAACATTTTCGACACGTGTNTAACGCGAGACAGCATTCCACAACGTCCGGAAAATCAAAATCTTGTGCTGGTTGAGCAATTCGTGAATTTCCGTCGATTTGAGAATATAACGGAGTCCAGTTCAGATCCTCCACTTCTCCGTAAAAATTGGTAACCACCTATCTTCCCCCGTCTTCCCAAATGTTTCCACTTATTTTTCCGAACCCATCCACATCAACGGATGACGAAATTCTTCGCCTATTCATTTTATCCATCCTGAGAGATCTTTTTTCTTGCATGACCTTGAACATAAGGCCATCGTTAGCCTTGTGAAGCAACAATCGATGTAACAACTTAACGTTTTTATCGAATATTGAAAATCTTGAGAACTATTGTTCCATGAGCAAATGAGCCATCTGCCTCTTCATAAACCAGAGTTTTCATTCACTATTTTGTCCGTTTTGTTACTCTATTTCCATAATTGGTGTCCTGTACAATTAACAATTATGTGTATGGTATATAGTTCACGTTAAAATGTGTGTAGTGATCACGTTTATATGAGAGTAATTCTCACAGATGGGTTGAGAAATATACCATTATTATTAGTAGTACAGCCAACGTCCTCTTTAACGGTAGACCGGATTCCGAGGAGAATGAGTGGTAAACATTCACTCCACTTCGCTGCGTCGGACTGAACGATTGCCGAGGCTTTCAGTTTTCTGTGTGAACGCTCCACTTAACCATTAGCACAAGGGTGGTATGCTGTCGTTTTGATGTGCGTGCAGCCCAGAAACTGCGTGAAATTGCGAAAGAGAGAAGACTGGAACTGGTTGCCTCGATCCGTAGTGATTGTAGATGGCACACCAAAATTAGCGATCCAGTGTTCTAAGAAAGTTTTAGCGACTGTCTCTGCTGAAATATCTCTGATGGACACGGCTTAAGGCCAACGAGTAAAACGGTCGATTGCAGTCAGTATATGCGTACAATCGTTGGAGGGTTGTAGTGGGCCAACGATGTCAAGATGCACATGGGAAAAACGGGCGTCCGGTTGGGAGAATATGCCTGGTGTGGTAACCGTACGATTGTGCACTTTATTCCTTTGGCACTCCAAACATTGTTGTGACCAAAGACGAACGTCTTTGTATATAGATGGCTAAACAATGCATTGTGCAATCAATTTCAGTGTGCCGCGTTTCTCGGGATGAGATAAACGGTGGATATGATTGAAGAAAAGTGCGTCAGTATGAAAATGTCGCCAACTTGCGTCGGTAAAGGGATGGTGGACAATTTCAAGGACTTACAGATGGAAACGTCCTTCATGTCCTCACGGCACTGCTGGGCTGCTGAGTTGACATCAGGTCGTGATAATGTATCAGCTAGGATACTGGCGTCACCACGTATGTGTCGGATGTCTGTGATTAATTGGGAGATGTAGTCCAAATGTCTGATTTCGCGCAGAGAGTGCCGATCAGGTTTAGCATGAGAAGCAAATGCTAAAGGCTCGTGAGCGGTTTGCACAACAAAATGTCGACCTTCCAAAAGATGCCGGAAATAACGGATCGCCAAGTAAGTGGCCAGCAATTCACGCCCAAATGTGCTCTACTTAGTCTGTACTGGTTGCAACTTCTGCGAGATAAAGGCCAGTGGTTACTGTTCACCATTCACAGACTGTTCCAGGACCGCGCCGACGGCAGCGTTTTATGCGTCTGTGGTGAGAATGAAACAAGCATTTGGATCGCAAGTGATGAAGCACAGTTTTGTGATATGACATAAGGCTTCCTTTGCTGTCGAGAAAGCTGCTCTGGCTTCACGTGACAATTCAACTCACTTGCACTTACAGTCGACCAGGTCAGTAAGGGGTTTTGCAATGTCCGCGCAATGGGGAATGAAACGTCGATAGTAGTTGAGTATACCGAGAAATCGTCGGAGTTGTATCATCGTAGTGGGAGTCCGAAAAGTCGAAATAGACTCATCTCTATCTGGCAGAGGTGTGATGCCGGTTTAGTCTATGCGATGTCCCAGGGAATCCAATGAGTTAACTCCGAAGGCACACTTGTCGATGTTAATTTTAATATCATATTGCGCGAAACGTTCAAAAACAGCAGGAAGGTGAGAAAGATGTTCCTTGTTTGAGCGGTCAGCGATCAAAACATCATCAGTGTAGGCGTACGCAAAAGGGAGTCCGCGTAATACTTCGTCCATGAATCGTTGAAATGTTTGAGCCGCATTACGGAGCCCGAAGGGCATCCTTGTGAATTCAAAAAGTCCGAAAGATGTTCTAACCGCTGTCTTTGGAATATCTTCCTCCGCCACCGGGATGTGACAATAGGTGCGTACAAGGTCTAATTTAGAGAAGATGGTAGAGCCAGCGAGTCCTACTGAAAAGTCGTGTATATGGGGTATAGGTACCTGTCCGGGATTGTGCAGTTGTTGAGAGCACGGTAATCAACGCAAGGTCGCCAATCACCCGGAGACTTTTTAAGTACCCTGTGTAGCGGTGTTGCCCAAGGGCTGTTTGGAGTTCGAATTATGCCAAACTGAAGCATATGTTCGAATTCAGCTTTGGCTATTTCGAGTTTATCTGGATGTGAACGGCGTTGGCCGACGAAAGCAGGGGGACTGCGTGTTGTAGTGTGATGTTCCACACTGTGCTTAACCGTCTCGGTATGTGAGCACGGCCGAGTTAACGAAGGAAAATCCTTCAACAGTGCTGCAAGAGACGGTGTTGGTGAAAGAGCGGCTCGGATGCCGATCGACGCTATCGTCGATTGAACACCATTTACTGTGCAGGCGGTAGTGTTGTCACTTAGCTTACGCCTCTTGACACCAACGGAAAGGTTAGTGTGCCAGGAAATCGGTACCGATGAGTGGCGTTTGGACGTCGGCAAACAGGAATATCAGACGGAATTATCGCCGGAGACCAAGATCGACAGTGGGTGAGCGTTCCCCGAAAGTTTTGATGCGACTTTGATTCGCGGTCTGTAGGATGTACTGGCCTGACTGGGGTCAATCATTTGGTTGCAGAGGAATGACATTGAACTCGGCTCTGGTATCAATAAGAAACCGCGAGCCGGTCTACCGGTCCCTGATGAAAAATAGGCGACTAGTACCTGCAACAGTCGTCGCCGTTACTGGCTGGTCTGTTGGTTGGACGGTGGTGCATGACGAGTTCCGAATGTGCACGGCGGGAAGTTTTGGTGGTACCAGCACCACCTTGGTAGAGTGCGAGAGTTGGATCGTGTACGGCTTTTGAGTGGTTGCTTCATCAGTTCGTTAATCTGTATAGCCATTTTGTCCATACGGTGGCACATTTTCTCTATCAAAAGTTTCAGGCTATAATCAGTTGTCGGGACTGAAGGGGGTGACTTGGGGACGGTTATGGTCGTGGTGCACACTGGCTGTGGAGGGAGAGTCTCTGCTACTTTGTCCGCAAGGGCTGCTAATTTGTCAAGCGAACTCCCTTCATCCATGGCAGCAAAAATGTGTTGTACCGCAGATGGCAGTTTTTCGGCTCATAACTGTTTTAAAATGGCATTGTCAAGCTTTCGCGAGCCCAAAAGACCTCTAATATAACGCAACAGTTGTGATAGAGACCGATCACCCAACCCAACCGGTGCGTTTTATGATGGCGTATTTTAAAATGGTATAGCGGAAATCAGCTAGGATTGATTCCAAAAGGTCTTCCACTTCAGCTGCGACATCAAAAGGAAGTGGTTGTACCACGTATGAAAATCGTATTTCCTCTGATGTTATCCGTCTGGGGATGAAAACGGCCTTGAGCTGACGGAACCACAATAGACGGTTTCGGGCGCTGTATTTCGGCAGTTTCAAAGCAACGCTGTGCTCGGTTTAAATATCAATGTCTGCAGTGTCGTCGAGCCTTGCTGATGGTAACAAAAAGTGGATAGAAACGCAGTCCGCACAAAAAACAAGCGGGCTCACCAATTAATGTTGTGGATCTAAACAGTATGTGGAAACTTAGGTGTGAATAGGAAGTCCAAATCTGATGAAAATGAAAACGAATAACTCACAATGGTTTGTAGAGGCACATTCTAACTCTTCCAAAGATTTGTACGCCACCGACCCTGGACGCGGACAGAAAGCAGAACTCACGATCTCGGAAGAGTAAGCTCTTTGAAAATTATTGATTATTCTGTGCATCGATTAACCTCGTCCAAACATCAAGTGTACGTGCGATGTTGAAGAAGATAAGAAGGCATGAATAACAATAAAAAATATGAAGTAGAAAATAGTGTACAAAACGCTACACTGTATGGAGAGCTGCGTTGTAAGTGGACGGCAAACGCTCCGGTAGTCACATCCGGATGTACGAGTTTATGCAGCAGCGTCGGGTCGAACTTAGGCCTACGCAACCAAAGTGGATTAATATCAAGTTTTCACATCATTGTCTGTAGGTGAGCAAAGAAGAATATCCTGATGAGCTTTTAGTAAACGATCGTTGGAGTTTTCCCAACGCAAGCCCATCAGACTTGCATAGATGACAGTAAATGAAAGTGGAATACTCGAGTTGAAGTCGGGCACACATTTTGTAGAGCGTCAGCCTCGCAGCTGGTAGACTGAACGTCTGTTCGATACAGCCTACTGTTTTTTTAGATTTTGGTACCTGGGACCATACTTGTTCAGAGAAATTGAAAGAGTTTGAGTACCGTTTTCCTAGATCTCTGACCGAAGTGGCTGTGTCAATGTTACGACCATCTGGTGAGATGGAGCCATGAGGTAGTTTACAACCATAAGTGATGATGTTCGATTTGTTCACTGAGATCGACATCAGCCATGTTCTGCACCACAACTGCAATGACGCTAGGTCCTGTCGTATATTTTGTAGGAAGAAATGAATGGTACTGCCCTGGCGGAATGCGTAAGCAATTTTGATGTCGTCAGCAAACAGAAAGGACTTGCTATGTGGGATAACGTCGCATATGTCATCTATGTACATTAAGAAGAGCAACGGACCCAGAACGCTTCCTTGGACCACCCCACTAGTCACTGGTTTTGGTGATGAGTAGTGCTCCCCCATTTTGACTGTCTGAGTGAGACCTTCAAGGTATGACGACAGCCAGCTATGGAAGGGATCTTGTATGCCGAAAGATACTATTTTGATCAAGAAGCGCTTATGAGGCACACGATCAAAAGCCTTTTGCATGTCCAGGAGTATGATATTTACCACGTTCCCCGCGTCGACGGGCGTCGGTATATGGTTTAAGAATTCCAGCTGACATGTCATAAAAGGGCGCTTACTAAGGAAACCGTGATGTGAAGGGTTTATGGGGTTCTGTGTCCTCAAGAACTCGACTGTGTGCACCTTTATTATCTTTTCAAGGATTGCCGATCAGGGTGATTTGTGGTTGATGGGACGATAATTACTAGCGTACTGCCTAGGACCACTCATGTGACGAGGCATAATGATTGAGGTTTTCCACTGAGGAGGGAAGGTGCTGGATGAAAGTGATAGGCTGAACAAATTGAGTAAGAGGATGTGTATATCCTCACCTGCCTGCTCGACGACCATTGGTGGGATACCATCTGGTCCAGGATGGATTGAAGGCCTAATGCTAGCTAACTGTGAATGAACACTTCGAACATCGACCAGAACATTACTCAAAATTGTCTGTTTTTGAAGTGATATTAGCAGGTAATGAGAAGCTTTCTATGCTAAACGAAGCAGCAAAATGTGAGTTACAGATTTCGCACATCGCTACAGGGTCATCGACAACCGTTCTCTCTTTGAGAGTAATAATTCTTATAGTAGGGTCCTCATTGAATTTCTCCGTCTCAATAGTTGCACTAATTTCATGCCTCTCTGCTCACCACTGAGCGTGAGTTTCTCTTCGTTTATTTTACGAAGTCGCGTCTGACTTTCTGTGTTCAAACATTTTGCTCATTTGCATCGCCACAGAAAATTCTAATGTTCTTCCGTACCTCGACTTAAACAGTTCAGGTCTGTCAGTCTCTTTCTCAGTAAGGATTTTACCTTGTACATACGAGCCGAAATGTTTAGATTCAATAGGGGCCAAAAGGGCGGTACAAAACGTTAGATATCTGATAACCTCCCCAGCTGCTATGCTCGGGTCTGATGTGCGAAAGAAGGTATTTTAGTTTGAGGATCTTACCAGGAAGAAAAGGCATTTCAATCAATGAATTTGATCGGACAGTAGAAAACAGCTGTCGGTCTAGTAGCCGTATCGAAATCAAACAGACATTTGACGACATTATGGTCGCTTCCTGGGAATTGTTGTAGAACAGATATCTCCACAGACGAAATACCTATGGTAAACTTAAGATCTAAAATATGCCTCTTTCTGGTGGGCGGTATGACATGTTGGTTCCAACCACTCAGCTGAATGCATGGAAGGAATTTGGCCTGTTTTGTTGGAGCGGAGAATGCGGTCCAGGAAATATAGGACATGGTACAGTCACCGCCTCCTTGTTTGTGTTCATAAGGCATGTTGAACACACGATTCATTGTCTCCATAAGGTCAGTCAACTCATTGTTCGCAGCACTAGGCGGTCTGTAGATGCATCTTACAAGTAGCTCGCGAGGATCAATAGAGACCATTAACCACAACGAATCTTTGAGTTTGTGAAGAATAAACTCATCAAGTGCGATTGCGGCAAATTGCTCTTTTATGTAAATGATGCATCCGCCTCCTCGTCCTGTGATGATTCCTAGACGTAGCATCTCCACAAATTCCGCTTTGGCTATTTCCAGCTTCACCGAAGGCAATCGACGTGGACTTGCGAAGTTGGGTGGTCCCTTGGTGATGGTGTGATGTGAAACATCACGTCTTGGCATTGTAGTATTAGGTGTCGGTTTAAAGATTCCTGGAAACTGTTTCAAAATGACTATACTGGTTGTCTCCCGGTAAAGCCGTTCGAAGTCCAATCGAGTTGATGGTGGTGGCTTTACCTTGAACACACAAAGTAGTTGTGCTGTTAACGAGTTTCCGGCGACTGAGATCAACAGTCAAACCCTACCTGGTGAGAAAATCGATGCCGATAATTGGGTGCTGAAGGTCGGCGGTGGTACAACTCCAAGGGAAACTTCGACGCAGTCCAAGGTCGACCGTCAAGAAATGCCGACCGTAGGTCGCGATTTTGGAATTGTTGGCCGCCTGTAGGATGTACTCAGTGGGTTTGAGATCGCGTTTAATTTTACCTGGGGTATTACGTTGAACTCTGCACCAGTGTCAATAAGGAAACGAAGTCCGGTGGAGTTATCCTGAACATAAAACAGGCGGCTGTCGGGCTGGCCAGCGGCAGCTGTCGCCATTACTGGTTGATCTGGTCGTTTCCCTGATTGGTGTTGTCCTTAGTGCACGGGCTGCTATGTGCACACGTGTGTGTGCATTTGCGGGCATTGCAGTCGAAACGTCTGTGGTAGTAACAGATATCAGAGGTTTGCGGCTTTACTATGCGATGTCGCTAGCAAGAGCGGGGTCGAGTGAACACAAACTTGCGGCCCTTCATGAGGCGTCCACTCAAGTTATTCACAGCGAGTGTTAGCTGAGATCCCTGCCGTTGGAGAGTATCAAGTGTTTCTTGTTGTGTATCAGAATGAGGGGTAAGGTCCTGCACCTTGTTGATGGAACGCTTGAAGTAACACTCGTGGACCTTGTCCGCCGTCTCTGCTAACTTTTCTAATGGGGTGTCGGGCTCCTGTGCCGACAAAATGACCGAAGTGTTGATCGAAAGGCATTCGGTCCACGGTTGCTAGAGGATGGAATCATCTACGCTGTTATCTCCTACCAGGGATCTCACGTGGCGGAGCAACTGAGAAGAGGTGCGAACACCCAACCCAACACCGGAGAGTAATTATTGGAGCATGACCTCATCTGATGCCGTAGTACGCTTTAAAACAACAGCGTTGAGTTTATCGTATGAGTACTCATTTGGCATGGGGTCGAGTATATTAACTGCTTCGGACGCGATATCCGTGGGCAACTGCGTAGCCACATGAGAAAACATGGTGTATTGTGAAGTAATCTTACGAAATCGAAGAACTGCATCCACCTGAGTGAATCAACCGCGGGGATTTAAAATACCAAATGCAGGTACTTCAAGGTTAATAGCGTTCTCGAAGAATAAACTGAGGTCAAAATCAGGAATCAGTGCAAAAGTATTGGGAATTCTGAGCTTATAGATGCGCGAGATGTGTTGACGATATTGCTAAATTTTGCGATCTGAGAGATAGAGGGAATTAGCAACGAATGATCAATGAGCATGCACCGTATGCATTATAGGCCATCTTTTCTTAAAACTTTTCATTCGATATTTCTCGAAATAGGTGCCGACATTTGATAGGTTTGGGTCATTTTAATCATCCTCACGTGCGATTGGAAACCACTGAAATCTGGAGGCGTCGTGGATAGGTAGATAAGGCTGCGGCTGATGAATTCTAAAAATAATGCGGGCGAAATCCGGCGTGATTTGCTCAAAGTAGATATTGCTCAACGTAATCGGCGTGAGCTGCTTTGGCCTTAAGGTTCCCAACAAATAGGTTATTTTATTCAGTTGCCTGACCACCAAGAAGATGGAATTTCACGTGTTTTCAGGGAAGCAAAGAGGTTCATTTTGAAGTGAAGTACTATACCGCATGAACCGTTTGACCGTCAGCCTACGTCACGACCTGTGGTTGGACACACGGGCGTCTATGTTCGATGGTCAGCCTACGTGCACCCCACAGTCACAACATCATGATACTGAAATGTCGGAATACCTTTATTAAATGTACATGTTATCATTATCTGGAATATTTTGTAGGAAATCAGAAAGCCCACATGCTTTCTGTGCTGCTTCAATAGAAGTCCTCCTCTTGCTGTGTATGCTGGCCTACGGTTAAACCGTATGTGACATGTTCAATGGGGTATCACTTACGTTTGTCAGTAACGTCTGTGTACTTACCTGCCAACACTTTCACTTGGACCCGCTTGCGTGGGGAAACAGCGCGAAACTCATCTTCAGAGATATCGTCAATGAATAGTGGGCCTGCACACGGTCTCTGTTTTTGTTCCAACGTCAAAGTTGGTACTGTGTTTGAGGTCGATGCAACTGAACATGCATAGTTAATGATATCATAACTTACCTGGCGAGGGAGGTTGTAACTGTCCTGTGCAGAAGGGGCAGTGCGACATGTCAGCAATATTCATGCACTCCACCTGGATAAATAACTGGTCCTTGTCGCACCGATAACCATTCGTATTACCACAATATCCACAGGTCACCCCCATGTGAACATTCTCCTTTCATCTTGGCTGTTTTGTATTGCACGACGGAAGATGGGGGAAGTCTGTGTGTGGTGAGGCCGCCTTAGCTGTTTCAATGGACTGGTGCGTGAAAGCTATGATAGCCTTGAAAACGCAGCTTCCTGTCCGGGGGTTTACATCGTGCAGCTGATGTTAAATGAAGTACGATTACCTTGAACTCGTCCAACTGCTTGAAGTGCAGCAGGGGAGCGCGCGCCTTGAGATGCTTCAAAACCAACTGGCTGGCAAATGTTGTCAGCCGTGGCTAAGTGCTCTCTGTGATGAGTGCGCTTCTTAAGTCACCCATTTGCATTCTCCAGGCGGTTGTTTGTTCGATTTCCGAAATGAACAACATCCGACTGTGCATGGATGGCCCACTCGGGCTTTATATACAGCCAGTTGCACAAGAGATAGTTCATGGAGCTGGGGTCTGTTCGCTGGATTATTGCAACATCCCGGTTGAACCTTCAAAATGAATAGACAAAAGTGACCACTCACTCTTCAGAGTTATTGCAAGTGGTCAGGCGATGAAACAATTACCGGCTTCTGAATGAATTCGTCTGGATGGGGATGATAAGGTTTGTTACACCAACTTACATGTTTCCTCGCAGCATCCCGAACATGGAAGTATCATAATATAATGTCGCACCCAAACACCACTCGTGCAGCTCCATTTGAGATGCCATTTTATCCATCACAGAAGTTCTGACACGTATGTGCTCCCCCATAACCTCCCGGAATGTTTCCAACAGATGACGCAGGGATGCGTGTTTCTTATTCCGTACATAGGCGTACATTACGGGTCGTCCATTGTCCATGCCGTCTGTAACGAGTAACTGATGCAGCTTCATGCTACGGTGGCCAATGTGAAGCGATGGATGACTTACTTTTGGCGGTTGATCCCATGAGTGGCATCGACGTTTACCACGCCTGAATAACCGCACTTACTCTCTGCGTGCGGAATATAAATGCGTGTACATATTGTCGTCGTCTCTGATGACACGCAGCGCACCGATTTCCTTCATATGATCCAGAATTTCTAGCAGACTTCCTGCTACATTAGTGCACACTAACCCACCCACTTATCACTGGCGGTTTCAACCGATGGCGGAAGTTACAAATATCCATGGTAGTTAATACTTGTCAAAAACATCCGCAGCGTACTGCTTCAACTGAGCAGCTGGCGTGTTGTATTCGCAAAGATGTCTCGAGTCGTTCACTTCACTGTCTGTGGGCCAACGAATCCTTGGATGTGCATCGTACAGCAAGGCAGTTAGGTCGTGGTTGTGCTCCAACGTGAAAGTGCTAACAACCAACCCGGTAGTTCTCCTAACCACATTAAAACGTGATTGGTAGCATGTATCGCAGGAACTGTGCAGTGGGAAGTAATAGAACTGAACTCGCTAAACACGTCGTACTTCACGGCTTTCGCTCTTACAACGCTCGTGTTTCATACAACGGAACGCCATCAAACAGGAAAACTCAATAGCAATCACACTCACATGAACATATTTCAAGCGCCCACTGCCTGATTTGTTGCTTGAACCAAGCACTACAGAACGTTGTGATCCTTCATGTACCTATCTAAGCAACTTTTCAACTCGCTGAAGCTAGCAAATTCGCGTTTCTCAAAGACATCTTCAAAGCCCCATAGATAATCCATAACCTAAAAATGAAATATGAGAAAACATCCGTTAAACATTAGCAACCAGTGAAAAGATTCTTCAGAAGATACACTTATACCGTCACAACACCCACCACGGTGTAATATTCCAATTGGGTCGATCACAGGTTACAGTGCACACAGTGTCTAACGTTCGCAATCGAACACAAATCGGTCTACTTCACAGATACCGAGAGAGTTCGATCAACAACGTGTCCTTGTGCATATTTATATACGGGGTTCCACGGTCCGGGAGTTCCCACCAATCAGACGTGGTCTCACGCACACTGACCGCCGACCTCAGGTTCTGGTTGGTCACCTTCCTTAGCCCGTTGCACGGACGCGGCCAACCCACGTGTTCGAGGACCTGAAATGAAGCGAAAGGGAGTATGTGTGGCAAAACAATATGGCGGCGCACTACATGCTACTACAAAGGCCATTTTCAACATCAAAACAAAATGAAGGACAAACCGATTTACTGTCAACCAAAACAAATCTTTTTGACTATCCTGACGCTCTCTGTCATGGATGTCGATGGCTTTCACATTCCTGGGCGATACCACGGAAATATCGTCCGGTGTCTAATGATTTCTCATTTTATTGCCGTCGGACGGCAGATTTAACCCCGTGCGGGTAGTTTCCATCGAACAGAACGATGAAAAGTACTTGCAGGGAGTGAAATCTCCCGTTAGGCGGCGATAAAATGAGAAATCATTGAACACTGGACGAAATTTCCGTGGTATCGCCCATGACTGTGAAAGTAATCGATTTCCATGACAGACAGCATCAGGAAAGTTAAAAAGACGTCAGTGTGTCCATCCATAGGTCGTGGTGTTGTGACTATAGGGTGCACGTAGGCTGACCGTCGAACTTTTAACCCCGAATGGTTTCATGTATTACAGTTCCTCACTTCTCGTTGAAGCGCTTTGCTTTCCGGAAGAAACGTGATATTACGTATTCTTGGTGATGAGGTGACTGAAGTATTTTACATATTTTTTGGTTACCTTAAGGCCAAAGCAGCTTACGCCGATTACGTTGAGCAACATCTACTCTAAACAGATCACTCCGTGATCCGCCCGCATTATATTCAGAAGTCAGCATCTGCGGCATTATCTATTTACCCACGACGCCTTAAAATTTCAGTGGTTTCCCATCGCCTGTGGGGATGATCATAATGACCCAAACTTATTGACTGTCGGCACATATTTCGAGGAATATCGAGTGAAAAGTCTTCAGAATAATGGCTGACATCTTATACGGTGCATGTTTATTAATCATTGGTTCCTTATTCCCTCCATCACACAGATCGCACAAATTCAGCTATCTCGTCAACATATTTCACTGTTAATTTAGCGCAAATTCTTAGCGTCCTTGATAAACATCGTTCGCGCATTAAAACAAAGAAATTCTCACAGTACAATAGGCATATTTCATACCTTCCCAAATATTCCGTCCACACTTACACCCACGATATTCTAAACCCACATATTTACTGTAAATTGGCTACAGCATAAACTCCCCGCGGATAAATTTCAGCGAACAGAACGTTACACACCTGATGTAATATTCCACAGTGGGGAACTCACGTGAGCGACAGTAATTCACTGGGCAAGGGACAAAATGTCCACGTGCTAAAAATGGATCGTACGAGAGTTAGTCACAGAACTGGTGAGTTGGAAGCCGTATTCACAACCACCCAATGGAGCACATAAGTCCGTAGAAGAGGTGTATTCAGCAAGACATGCAAGAACAGGAGCACGACAGTGTAATGTGTTATACGGTATACAAATCAGCAAAACAAGCGCCTTACAATTAGATGTTGTATCCTCCTGCTGGTTCTTCCTGCGTCTCGTCCAAGTACTTGGCCGCCGCGAGACCTGGAAGGAGCAGGGGAAAAGCACAGGTTGTTATGCGCGCAGTTTGGTTGGTGTCGTTACTGTTACACTGACAAAACTTGAAACATGCGCGAATTATCATGTCAAAGAAGGTTACACCGTTGCAGCAAGATTTTGAGTTTCGGAATTTTAAACTGACAGAAGAATATAGTAATCCATTCTCATGGGAGTAAGAAACACAATTTGAAGGTCCGTGTTTGAATGCTTGATATGTATAGCAACGTTCAATCCGTGTAGGTTTAAAATATACAAACTGATTGTCGAGTACATCTGGCGTGATAATGTGAAGGTTGAATGATCTTGATGTTAGAGCCACATGCTAAGGATTCAGGTGATTCAATCTCACTGAAAATGGCACAATCGAACGAGTGAATGAGTTGCTCGGGAACGACTAACAGAGGGAAGTTCATATTGTCTATACATAGTCAACATGAACTTTCCCACAGGATATTCTGTAGAGAACTGGAAAGTTTATTTGTTCATAACCGTGCTGGTTCTTCATTATAATCGCACCGTGAAACCGAACAACGGAAGATGGCGTTCATTTCAAATAGACTAGGAAAACGAACTGTATGCAGTTCATTTTCTTTGTCTACTTGCACTCACGTATGTGGAGCACTTTAGAACGAGCAACTGGAATTTCTTATTATTGTGACCTTGGACAGTCGAACAAACTAGAGGATGCGGGCATAGAACGAAACAGCTGTTTCGTTCTATGCCCGCATCCTCTAGTATCCGCAGTGCCAACAATGAAAATATATAGCAACACATTTAGGAAACGTGGAGAACCAAGAGTGACTTTATAGAGTTACTGTCCACAGTGGTAACCCCTAGAAGGCTTTCAGCTTGAAAACCGTTGTCATTCATAAGGGGAAAGGGAGTTGGAAGCACTGAAGTTACCTTGTGCACAAGGTCATGACGAGTGGGGGACTGGCGCAATCACGAACAGGTATGCCACACGTAAGACTGTTGGTTACGTCGAAGAGGGTGTAAGGGCGGGAGTTTCCATGGATGGCTGCGGAGGAACTCGGGTAATATCGTCGTCTATATGGGCGACTTTGAGGCGATCAATGAAAACGGCGTTGCGACGAACGTTACAACCGATCTTGGAGTGCGTTGACATTGGTCGAAGCACCTTGGAGGGGACCGAGTACGGTGGTTGCAGCGGCTTGTGTACATAGTCACAGCGGACGAGAACATGTGAACAACTGGCCAAATCCTTGTGCATTTGCACTTGCCTGTACTGTTATCTACGGGGTTGTGTTGACTGCTGCATTTGTTAAGATAGTGTCGGAACAAAGATTAAAGGAAGGAAAGAGGTCAGAGGAGGAGGCTTGAAACACATTACCAGGTAAACTCAATGTGCAGCCACAGACAAGCTCTGCCGAGGTGCATTCGAAGTCAGACTTCAGTGTGTTTTTGATACCTAAAAGTACTAAAGGGTGTACTTCACTCAATGCTGGATTAGTGGTGTCACAAAGCGAAGCATTAGGCTGCCTATGGAAACCTTCCACTGAACCATTGAAGGACGGATGGTATGCCGTGGTGCGAGTGCGCCGGCATCCGAGAAATTTCGTCATCACTTCGAATGTTCAGCATTCAAAATGTGAACCACGGTCCATCGTAATGGTTGTGGAGCATCCGTAGGTGGATACCCAAAGTTCCAAGAAAACAGTCACAACAGCCTCAGAGGAACGATTCTTCATCTTGAAAAACGGTCGACAGGCTATGATTTAAACATGGCCACGTGAAGGCAGTAACTAAGTCTAAATGTATATGTGAGAACCTGGCATCTGGACGACCGAATGAAGAGATTGGGCTTCGTGTCTGTCTATGCACTTAGGAACGTTGGCACTGAAGGCAAGTGCGTACCCATCTACGAACGTCAGAGTTAACCTTAGGCCAGACGAGTCGGTCTTTCGCTAACTTAGGGGTTGGCGCAAATACCGGAGTGCGAGAGTTTCTGAAGCTGATTTTAGATGTTACGTTGTCAAGCTAGTAGCACTAGATGTCTCGAAATACCTGTATTCATATCACAAAGAATGATCCCGTCTGTATTATGTGGCGGATCTACGAGGAGCTCCAAAGAGAAGCGTTGTATTGACGTTTGAAAATCAGGATCTCGCGCCTTGGCCTCAGCTGGATCACGAAGCGTGACCAAGGTTGCATGGACACGTAGAGTAGTGTCAGCGACAAGGCTGAGAGCACCCGAGAAACGATGTATTTTGCAGGGAGTATCTGTCCGGTGAATACCCGAGTGCATACACCAAAGGCTCGTGATCAGTAATCACGGTGAATGGATGACCTTCCGGTGCATGACGGAAAAGGAGAATCCCTATGCAAATATCAAGTATTTCCCTTCCAAGTGTGCTATACCGGGATTCAGTCGGCGACAAGCGTTTGAAGAATAAACCTAGAGGTTGCCACTTGTCGTTGACAAACTGGTGTAATAGGACACCGGGGCATCAGTGAAAAGAGAAAGTAGGGCCTGGTGGTCTGGATGTGCCGGAAGAGCAACACTGAACAGCTTTTTTAGGCTTTACAAAAGCCGTGAGGTGTTACAGGAGTTGAGCACCATGGGGGATAAGCAAGCGGTAATAATAAACCAGGTTGGTAAAACGTCGGCACTGCCAGAAAGATGTCGGTCCGGGGAAATAATTGGCGGCACCCACTTTTACTGGCAAGATCTAAATATCAGAAGCGGGAATAATGTGGACTAACAATCCTGTGCTACCTCTTTAATGTTCGCACCTGGCTGAGTTGATAATTGTTCCGTGTTGGGTAACCTAACGAATAGGAAGTGGAGGTGCTGCAGATGTTCTTCTTCGGGAGAACTAGCCATTACTATGTAATCTAAGTAGAGGTAGACGAAATCCAATCCTCCGCATACTTTGTAAATAAAACGCTAAAACGTTTGTGAGGCGTTGCTGCGGTCGAACGGCATTCGAAGGAATTCGATTAGGCCAGAAAGCGTGATGCCAGCCATTTCAGGGGTATCCGTCTCCTCTACTGTGATCTGGTGGTGGGCACGAACTAGATCGATCCTTCTAAATACAGTTTTGCCAGAATGACAAGCTGCCAGGTCCTGTATGTAAGGGATAAGATATCTATCAGGGAGTATGATCTTGTTGAGATGATATCCCAAACCGACAATTCCAATAATGACACACGATCCGACCACGGGTGTTATTATTTGACGCCCACGTTTAATGTATTGAGAGGGATGTACTGAGAGGATGGTCAGCTAACAACCATTTTAATTTAATTAATCGCTCCAATCATGAATAGTACAGATGCTTCGCGGGCGGTGTGGAGAACGTATGTTATGAGAAAGGAATTATTGTAGAGGGAACAATCATCATCATTTTAGACCGAAATACATCGATGGTTCGCTCTGATACTAAACTGCTACAAAACTCTGGAGAAGAAAAAAAACCAGTGTAGGAAGTGGACAAAAACAAGACGAGAGAAAGAGACATAACTAGTGAAATTGGTTACGTCTGAATTCAGTCGTTTGATACTGAGGTGTCTGAACCTTAAAAACAGAAAACCAACATTCAAATGAATGTAAGAGGCTATTAGCAAGTCAGTTTTTCTACCATTTCCACTGTCTCTTATCATTAAGTGCATTTGTTTCAAAGAAAACTTGTGAGTATGCACTGAATAGAAGCGAACTATAAACTAGTGGTTGATTCACATGTACTGAATATTGAGTTTTCTTTAGTTTGCACTTTCACATTCACGGACACAGGGTTTCTTACAACATGCCGTGTTTACGTTATTCTTTTAGAAAGCAGACGTTCTCTCGATTATTCATAATTATTCAGGAGCCTCACCGTTTGTCACCGAAGCCCAAACCATCGTTCATCGCAACGGTACCCAAGTGAAGAGGTAAAATATCCACAGACAATAAACTTATACCAGACAGAACAAACAATAGCACCTTAAATGCGAACATGTCAGTGACTACGGCAGTTCATCACTTCGGATCTCGTTTTTGATCAGCGAATTCGACTATACTGAAGAGTTGCTAACAAGTAATGGCGCAAACGAAAACAACCAAGTCTCTAGTATCAAATGATATGCGATAATCATGAAACCCAGTTACTCCAAAACAACTAACGTCGGAAAATGGTCAGTTTTCACTCACTGGTATTTGGTCATAACAAGATTCGAACAATCTGATCTACATCTTCCAACAAGAAATGAAAACAACAAGAAATGATATTTTAGTTCAGGTCGGCCCAACTTTATTAGTTCAATATCACTCTGGGTCAGTGACTGGCTTGCAAGAGCAAGAAACTTCAAACACGAGCCATAAGCAGCTATGCTGACGGTTGTATACCAAAACCTTGAAAAGCTCTAATGCTGGGTGTGCTGTGCACTCATATGGTCCACCATTTGCAAGCATACAAACAGAATAGTTCTGTTTAACCATTACGAACGACGAGGCCGTTCATACGAGGTATTTTGGAGATATTCGATAGACAACCAGTTTGACCGGTAATACAAATGTACAAACTTCAATAGAAAGGTCGTGTGCTTAATCTACCAGCTGAGTGTTCGCCGAAATTAACGCCACTTTTTGAAACCCCAACAGTTAGATAAACTGCCAGGCAGTTAGGTAACCCCAACATATAAGATCCATAACAGTTTCCCGCAGTCGATTAGCGCAGAAACTCAGCACTAACCAGGCTCCCAGCCAGAAATGTTGTCGGGAATGAATCCTGCAGTCATCGATATGCCTGCATCCCCAACAGTTCTGGCCATTTTGATTACTCTTATTGTATGCCTTTTGTCGATGTTCTTCTTGGTAGCCTTGTTCCACTCCACTAGTTACTGCATCTGGTCAGGCTCGAGGCCGTTATGATGGAAAGAATAAATGATGATTTGATGTACACCGTCTCTTTGTTACAATTAATTAGCTATTGTACGTTGTGTCATGAAATTCTGATGAATTCGTTGTCTTGACTTTTCAGATTTCTGCGTACGGAAAATCGCTTGAATATCAGACCGTTTTTTCTATATAAACCATTGAACCGTGACTGGAATAAAGGGTTACCAAACCCTAATGGCTACTACCAGCCAAAGTGAGCAGTGAGATAAGTATATGAAGATTACGATACCATAATTTATTGGCGTGTTGGTATT
Source organism: Paragonimus westermani (assembly GCA_008508345.1). Taxonomy (NCBI): domain Eukaryota; kingdom Metazoa; phylum Platyhelminthes; class Trematoda; order Plagiorchiida; family Troglotrematidae; genus Paragonimus; species Paragonimus westermani. The sequence goes on from QNGE01002221.1 coordinate 32,008, forward strand.
ATAAATTATATCTACCTGCCCCTTCTGTGCTGTGTACGTGTGCGCATGCGCACATACACTACACAGGCAGCACCGTTATAACTGAGCTTCATGAAACTATACCGTTTTGTCCCACCAGAGTTTCAATCAAAGTCGTTTCCATCTTCATGCGATATAAAGTAGTTTGTTTCAACATCGTAACACAAGTGCCTAGGGTCTATAATCTACCATCGGAACCTGCTTGCACAGTTCTGTAACCTGACAATGTTCTACCCTCAAGGCAAGTCATGTTTTCTCGTATGTTGGTGTATGAGAATATTGCGAGCTTGTTAATTTTTCTGAAGAACGCCTTAATGGTAGGGAACTAAACAAATGAACAACAAACCACATTACGGTAATTTCTTGAAAAACCGACATAGACAGTGATACATTAGTGGTTCACTCCAAGGCTTAACTGCCACACAACCATGAAGAAACAGCGAACCCTATATAGGAAGNTGTGCAAACGAAGAGACTGCACAAACGAACTCGTCTGACAGTCACTACCAAACACCCGCTTTCTGACCTCTTCGTTACTTACACGCTGGGGCCACCCGGTACGAACGAGTGAACTCAGACATCGGTGACCAAATACTTGAAGACGGTTCACGTCTTCTACCCTGAGCGGCCAGGTTTCACTGCCGTAAAGTCATACGGCCCTCACCGTTGTCTCATGTAAGTGAAATTTAAGCTCACAGAAATACATCTTTGTCGTCAGAAATGCCTCAAATTAGCGAACGCCGCCCTAGCCTCAGAGATGCGTGCCTCTATTGCCTTCCAAACACATCCGCCGCCGCTGGTGCAGCTTCCCAGATATACAAACCGGTCAACAACCTCAATGACTACATTATCTAACATTAAGTCTACGTGTTCACAGCAATCCTGCAGAATCACTTTGCATTTCGAGGCTGCAAAGCGCATTCCGAATCATTTAGCAGAACGCGAGACTGCGTCTAGCATTGTTTGTGCCGCTTGAAAGTTGCCAACCAGCAACACGTTGTCGTTAGCATAATCAAGATCAGTCAGTCTTTCACCAGGTAGGAGGTCCACGCCGGCATCTTGTGAGTGTCATAGACAAGCCTCCATTATTTCTTCTGTGACGAAATTAAACAAAAATGGTGATAGCGGACAGCCTTGACGTACGCCGCTCATGGTGCTGAAACTGACAGACAGTTAACCTTGAACCCTAATCTGAGCTAAAGTATGGGAATGAAGTGCCGACAGTATGTTCACGCACTCGGTCCGCACACCTCTGCGTTTGAGCGACTCTAAAAGTGTAGATCGATCCACTGAAGCGAACGCACCTTCATAGTTGAGAAACACAACACTTGTTGGCCGACGATTTACATGACGCTGCTTCAAAATTTGACCAACAGTAAAAACGTGATCTATGCATCTACTTTCGGGGCGAAACCTTGTCTGTTCTTCCCTAATGTTTACCTCCCGAGCTGCAGTGAGTCGACGAAGTATTACAGTTGCTAGAACTCTTGAAATGACTGGGGTCAAACTAATTCCTCCATGGTTTTCACAGGAGCCTCTGATACCTTTCTTGAATATGGGAACTATTATCGAGTGACCGCAACACAAGGGAATGGTTTTCGTCGTCTACATAGGTTGAAACAAACAAGACGAAGCCTCCACTAACACATCTACTCCTTTGAAAAGTGCCGGCACGGGATCACCTGGACTAGCTTGAGACCCTCAGTGCAATTGTGGACCTCAGTCTCAGTGGGTGGTTCCAAGTCTGTCAACCAGGGCACAACATTACAAGTTTGTGGCGCCAACGCAGTAAAAGCGGGAGGCCAGTTAAATCGACCCTCAAATAGTTCAACCCATCACTCTAACCTTCTGGATTTATTAAAGATGAGTGTGCCATCTGTCTTGCTGATAGCTTCACTGACAGACGGTCGCCTGGGGCTAGTGGTACGGAGAAGCCTAAACAGTTTGCCACTGTTTCCGGAAGCAAAAGCCGTCACCATTTCCTCAGCTTTTCTCAATAACCAAACTTTACAATCAGCTTTTAGACTCTGTTTTAGTTCCCTACAAATATCTCTTCTAGACTTGTTACATGAACTGCCAGGACGAATGTTCCTTCTGGCTTCTAACAACTCCGAGGATTTCTCCGAGGTCCAATGTTTGTTCATTCCATTTGCCTCCGTGCCGCATGCTGATGTACTTGCTTCACGAATGGCCTGTGTGGCCTGGGTCCAGCAGCAATAAGGCTCTTCGGAATGAGAATTACCAAGGCAGGTTTCTAGGCCGGTTTGATACTTATGCTTTACCTACGGTATAGTCAGTTTCTCAACAGCCAATCGTTGCTATCGGTGGGATCGTTTCTCAGCAAAAGTGAGTACGAAACGACAACGTACCAACGCATGATCTGAGTCTATGTACGTGCTCCGATAAGAACGACAGTCCTGTATGGAACCCCGCCACCTATAACTAACAGCTATGTGGTCTATCTGAGACCAGACCTGATTCAAAGAGGGAGGGCGCCAAGTATAGCAATGACGTGCACGATGCCTAAAACTAGTGCTGACTAAAAACAGCCCATGTTTGGCGCACAACTGCAACAGTCGCCCGCCATTGTCCGACCGATGTGATGCTATCCCAAACCTGTCACCTAGACGTGATTCGGTCTTACCAAGGCGGCCGAATTAGGCGTTCATATCTCCGGTCAGAATGACTATATCACAACCATGTTTTGACCGGAGGAGAGCGGTCAGATCCGAATAAAAGACATTGACGCCGACGCCACTACAGCCAGTTGGAGCGTAAGCAGACACAAGGAAAAGTTTTCTGACGCTTTTGCGTCTAGAACTGACCCTAACAGAACCTGCCAAGCGGACGGCACAAAGTCTACTATTACCAGGAATCCAATCTATCAATGCGGCTGCGGCCGTCGTGCTGAGGACTATACCTACTCCAGCCTGACCGGTGACGGCGGTCGGGGAGCAAACTGAAATGTATAACCAGTATCGGGTAGAACGTGCGGGTGCTGTTAATTCCATACGTTGACTACTGTCGTGGATTCTAGTCTCGGAGATACAGCAAGCATCGATGTGCAGCGAGTCTAACATTCCTGTGAGAGCAGCCTGTGGACCCATCTGTTTTAGAGTACGAAGGTTGAAGACATCTACAGTAATTTGCGTTCTAGGTCGAAGCACAGGGTTCTCAACCAAAACCTTTGTCTCTAAAACCTGTACCGCAAAGTAGCGGGTGAGTTGCTGTGTACCAGAAAAATTGTTTTTCGGGAAGAGATACTAACCATCTTCCACCCTCTGACCTGGAGGACCAGAAGACTGCTGTTTGTCAGACCTGCACCTACTGGACTGTATGGTATCAGTAACTCTGTTGGTGTGGTCACTACACTGTCCAGTTTGGCCCAAAAGGTCATTGAGATGTGCAAGCCGTTACACCACGTCCAGGTCCAATCTCACCATCAAGTAGACACCTATTCTATCGACAATAAATGTTGCTGGTTGCACAGACACCAACTTCATTTGTGACAATCTATCAAACAGTTTCCTAAGCACTCAGGCAGTGGCAGTTGGCTGAAACATTGGAGTTTTCACGGAGTGTTCATATAAAAATTTTCAAACCTTTGCTGTATGTTGGAATATACAACATAGCAGCGCACAGTGCATCGTAGTGTGCAGTGTGGTAAGCGCTGCATCATAAGCTCTCTCACAGCATTCAAAACTAACAAATAGCCGATATTTGTTTGTCTATCCGGAAACAACCGCCAAAACGACGGGTTTAGTTTTTGAAAAACTTAATATAAAATTTTGAAAGGGAATTATGCTTGTTTTAAGTGCCACTCATATTGGGTGGACCAAAATGTGATGGACAGATTGTGACAAATATTAATTCGCGTCATGCTTCATGTAGCATAAGATAATGGCGCATTAATCGAGGACCGGCATCTTAATTATAATTGTTTGGTACGCGTATATCTGAAGTAAGGTAGTTGGTAAAGATATTTTTGGAAGGATCGTAATGCTACCTGATCTATCGCTGGAATTTAAACGGCAGTTCAGAGCCATAAAGGAGTGCTGTGCTCGACACTTTAAGACACTCAGTAAAGTGAAGAACAGATTTGGTGTATCCTGACCCGTAGTCAGTGAAAACCTATCAGGTTAGGTTAGCAGAGCGCCATTAGAAAATTAGCCATTATGCCTTACGTGTTTGAGCAAACACCGATTTAATCTCGTTCCACACCTCGGTGTAGCCAGGTCAAGTAATGTCTGCTTTCACTGCACCGTTGTGTTATCAGACTAAGACGCCGTCCGTCAGAAAACACTTGCATATACATTGCATTTAGAGGAGAGCAGGACGGTTGGCTTAGACAGTTATACACCGTGAATGAGTTCTGCTGACAACCTGTGGATTTCGGAAATGAAAGCAAAACCTGAACCGACATGAAATAGTCTCGATTCTATTACCACCTTCAACGTAGATTTGTTGATAAACGGTTGAACTACCATGGAATTCTGCCTGTTCCAAGGCGTCACTCCTTATACCGACCTATTTGGTGCAACGAAACACCAAATTAACCAGATTTTTCTGTTGAGGTTCTTGTTTAAAAATAACAATTTTTTTGCCTGAATGCTCCAAAGAGGTCAATTTACTCACCAGTAATGTGTCAGCTTGTTGAAGTAGTCAACTGTGATTGGCTTCAAAACTCCGCAAACCATTTTTCAACCTCACATTGAAAGAGCGCTTAATTCAACTTATTCGCAAGCTCAGCACCTTGAAATTGCGAACAACTTCTTCAAGAACGAGACATTCTCTCTCCTAAGTTCTCTGTCATTAGCGATCCCTTTGAGAACGTGAACGATTAACTAAGCTTAGATAACACTGTCTGGTCAACTTGCAATAGTGCAGATGTGATATCAGCTATAACAGCAAACCCACGCAGTGACCTAGCCAACCGACTTCATCTGTGGCGTCGAAGAGACATCCGGCTGTGCCTAAAACAAAAGGTGGATGACGCCTGAGTGAGTTGGTTTTGCTGTGTTTTTCAGAGGCGTGATCCGTTCGCAACGAAGATGTCAACAGACTTGCCGTATGACCATTGCTGTCCCCACCAATTAGCCCAAACGAAATGAAATGATTGCCCGTCAGCGCGTATTCCGAGTCGATTGGGATGCACAACCAATTGGTTTACTAACCACTCCGCTCAACCCACAATGGCCAGGTCACGCACTCCACATGCCAGCCAAAAACTTACTGTATCGGGCAGTATAAACTGAGACCGCGAACAGTTGGGCGAAACCGCGTGGGGGCTGAGCGACAACAAGGTCACAAAATATGAAGGCTGTGATTGTTCTGTTGACTGAAGTGTGTCGGTGTTAGCTGCTTGGCTGGTGTCCTCGTGATCGCTCAAATCGGGACCCGACCACGTCATTCGTGATGGAATTTGCCGCAGGCAGTGACGTGCTTGCACTCCTATCATTTTTAGATCTTCCGCTTAGTTTGGTTTTGGTGCTTTTTGGCGTTTTTAGTGGGTTTTTTTCTTCTAGGATATTCTGTGTCACTGCTGTGATGGTGAGCGACCGGAGCCACGGCGCTAACTAATTGGCCTCACGGTCGTTGCGTTAATGATGACGATGATGAAAACATTAAAGCTGTAATGAAAATTCACTCCTAACTCAATTAAATTGTGCTAATCCGCAGCAATAACAGCTCTCTTAAAATCGCAGTATACGCGGTTCTTCGTTTATTGTTTCACCATCCATTGACTGATAGTCGACTCACCTGTTCGCTCCCAGATTGCACAAGAAGGTGAAGGATACAGTCAATTCAACGTGAGACACACAACGACTTGTCTCTGAAGATGAGCAGTTCGTCGTCAAAGTTACTGAACGAATGGTGCGTTGTCATAATTAGCGTTCCGTTGAAATCTGTCAACGCACTCAGTATTTTGCAACACTGTGCAGTGAACATTTGTACAAAGGCTGTCGGAGCCACATGCTGTAGCGTGTTCTGTGAAATTTCTATATGGACCAAGCAATTAGCCATAGTTACGTCGGCAGACGACTTGAATGCAGAGCTTGCTCGCTGTAGTTCTGAGGAGAAACAAACGGATGTTATATATGGCGTCCAATCAAACTGTATTGACACCAATGAGACTCCGCTCCAGACATCTATGTTTTAAGCGTTTTCTTTTTTAAGCACTGTATTTTAAAACAAGAGAAAGCACTGCATCATCCATCTTCTTCGTCGGTCAACACACACAAACCGTTTAGTAGTGAATTACGGGATGTGTCATTCATCCGAAGACTACACTGCATTTTGGTACAGCTAGCTAGATTCAGATCATCCTAATACCAGTGCTTGCTTTTTTATTCTCACTTTTTTCAAAGTGACTAGTTTTATTTAGTTGTCATGTATCACCTGTCTTTCATGGGGTTTCGTGGTTTTTGAGTTGACATTCAACTCAAAACCCATCCCTTTGCTTACCTTTTAAGCTGTTTACACCTACCTATCATTAAGTAAATCACACAGCTCTCATAACATAGAAAATACGACAGATGTTTTTATCAATAAAACTTATACAGTTGGTTATTGCAAGAGATATGACTTGATATTGTAATAAATGGCATTCTTCAGTCAAGTGTGTCGTGTACAAGTCGTGCTTGACACCAGTTAGCTTCTTTCTATATTTGCTATTTCTAGACATCAAACGTTTATCCTCCGCAGATAAATTTACAGATTTACGAGAGGCCGAAGGCAATTTGCGCCATTCCACACGTCCCCAAACCACTCGTAGTGGCCGACGTTACGCGAAGGTCCAGAAACCAGTCCAATGCGTCCTGTTAGTTCCATCATGCCCACGACTGCGCCTTGAAGAAGCGTTTGCAAACGCCGAACGCAATCATAGAACGAACGTTTTTTCTCCCTGTGCACCAGAATTCGATGAAGTGCGCTGCAGGAGAAAGCGGCCATCACTCAGTGATGAAGAGAAGGAAATTCCCATTGGCCAAAAATTCACGATGGCTGAGTAAGGCAGTTCTATTCTGTTTTTAAGTGGAGCACGACCAACCAGTTAAGGATAATTATACTAGCATGTTTTGATTGGAAGCTCCATTTGCTTGGTAGTGTTTGCTCATTTCTGATCCTTACATTCTAATGCATTTTCTTGATATATGCATTTTTCCAAAACAGTTAACTCAAAATATTTCTAAACATCAACTTTTGTTGATGGTTGGTTTATAAATGGTAACTTACGGATTGGCATTTATACCCGTTTGAGGTTCGACTGTACAACAATGAATGCTCAACTGTTGTGTGCGTACATGTTTCAGCATCTGACAGAATTCAAGCGTATTAATCGGGTTTGATTGAAATGGCTATTAAAACTCTGTTCCCAAATGTCAACTATCAGATTTAAGCATTTGTGGCGCTGCCATGTTGACCTTCTGCCGTCGATCATAGTTTTCTTCCTGTAAGATTGTGAAGCCTCGTCAGTTCGTTCGGATAACATCCTTATACTCTTAATGCTCGAACACTGGTGTTTCAGTGACATTAATTTGTGTGGACAAGCACCGCACAAACAAGAGTACAATTCGGCTGTTGATCAACAGAACGTTCGAGAGTATAAACGGGTACTCCCGGCTAAATAAAATTTGACTAGGTTGTAGAGGATTTTCCTAGTGAGCACATGAGCAACGACAGTCCGAACTATAGTATTCATAAGTGGGATCAAAGTTGAAACTGTTTGTTTGTGTATATACTTGTAAGGCTGCTTGACTTCGAGCACAGCTTGTTTTACACACCACCTGACTAAGGCAAAGACCTGCTTCTAGTTGGGCAGTGCTTACCGTTTGGAGACTTTCAGTCTCTGTATCGAGGTTAGTATCAATAAGGTGCTGTCAGCTTTTTGAGTGGAGTTCAAGGAATGACGCATTAATGAGTGTGTGCACAGTGCACAGATGGGTGAACTAGAAATTAATAGATGTGTTATTTTGACCCCGTGCACTTGTCTAAACCCCATATCCGTTTTCTTTAGTGTTCTCTTACGGATTGTTACACTGTCGTGTGTTTGGCTTGAATGTAGGTCCACGCTTGTTTTGATTGTAATGGACAAGACGAACAACTGGCGTGAAGCCCATCTCATGCTTATTATGTAGGATACAAAATCGGACATTTGCATACAGAAAAGAGTTAACTAATGGAGTAAACAAACAATAGTCCGAAAGTTCTGGTCAAAACGCATACATCAGAGTGCAATTATACTGGCCAGCGGTGGACACTGATATATAAAGTGTACCGTAGAAGCGTTTCAACTCTTCAGACCCAACTACATTTCAGTATACAAACGGATTATTCCACAAACTTCAAACGCATCTACTATCTGAGTTCATTAAAAAACTAAGGAAATGATTTTAAAAATGCATGGATTATCAAAATTAACCATAGATGTTGATCACAATGGTCACTATTGTGAGAAAGCCAACAACTTTTGTGTAAATTTTCATCGTATCCGTTGAAACTGACTTACAAAAAACAACAGTAAAACCCACAAGACGTTATCTCAATCGTTATGTTCTCAACGGAGATACAGTGAGTGATCGAGAGAACATAATTGATTTTCTTGCATCACCGCCTATCGATTGAGTTCATCTATTCGTTGAAATACTCTTGGCTGGCAAAATCACTTCTCAAGTGATAAACGGAAGCTTTTGAATAGTTTTCTATAACATACAACAAAACGGTCAGTAAGCTTGATGGATTCTTCCGAATATAAACACTTTTTGCTTTCTGTTTTAACGTTCCTAATGTGCTTCCAGAGTGTTACGTATACTAGAAGTTGGAGTGAAATGGCAGATTTTGTTCTGTCAGCTTTAAACTTCTAGTATTTACTCTGGAGGCTTGAGTATCGTAGACTTGACCGACAAAATCCCAACAGGCGCTTAGAGCCAATATAGGCCCGACTGCCTGTATCAGAAGAGTCAGGTCGATCCATTCAAAGCAACTGATTACAATCTAGCGACAGATCTGGAGACAGATCTCGATAGGAAACCTGAACTATCCGAATAGACAGCCGATGTATGTAACCACCGAAAATTGACTCAGACTACTCGAAAGATAATATAGTGTGGCATCACAGCAGACAACGGAGTTTTAATGGACTTGCTTATCGGCAGTATTCAGCCGAAGCCTCACTTGAAACCGTGTTACCTGCAACGCACTTGTAGAAAGTTAGAGAGAAATTGATCTATCACCGGGTTTTCGCACATGTGTGTCGTTGAAATCTTCAGAAACTACTTCCAGTTCGAATGGTTAATTAGCGGAACATGATGGACCCTACTTAATTCTTTCGTTGTCAATAAAGCCTACTGTTCGGTGCTGTCACGTTACTAGTTTACTCCATTCTCACACCGTCTGAAGGAATAAATGGAGCGGTTTGTATGCATTTCTTGGACAACGTCAATGTGCTTTGAAGCACTGGGACAGACAACTTAAAACAACAAAAAAATTTGTTATATAGAACTCATCTATTGATCCCTTACAGAATCAGGTTAGGAATCGACACCAATTCGCTTTGCCTTGATATCCTGTAAGGTACGATTCCTCACAGTTTCTTATTTCTACCTTGTGTAACATCCACGTTATCTCCCGATCACAATTTGCCATCACATACGGACGTTATATTGGCAAGCATCCCACCGGGCGTTTTCCATCCGTGGTTTTTGGAAAATCTACCAAAATTGCCCCATCGGTCAGAGTCTCACAGTCCCATTTTTTACACTTCTAGTAGAGTTTCCAAACCATCGTCACTTATGAAGAGAAAGCACTAAGGGAAAATTTCCTGTGCATGCTTATCCTTCTACGTTCATAATGTTTGCATATCACCACACCTTTCGGTTGAATATCTAGGTCACATCGCTAAAGTTCTTACTCTGTGTCCAACGTCTTTAACCTCTATCTGGTACTCATTATATAGTCATTCGATTCTCCAACAACTGTGTGCCCCATCATCGGATGTGTTGCTAGTGAATGTCAAGTGAATCCATTCGTTCTTCTTTCAGGGCGTTCATCATGGGATTATTAGGAAATATGTGCCGAAATCGGTATTACCTGAGGGTGCTGCCAGAAAGCGACGTAAAATGCTACGCGAACAAAAGCAAAACGAACTAGAAAATCAATGAGGAAATCAGCAGTAACCACAGATTAGTTTCACCTCTCAGGCTGATGGCATGGGTTTCGATGAACTTGTGAGTAGAAGGTCGACGTGTGTGAAGGTCACCTTTCTTTGGATGAGAGAGAAAAGTTTAATAAGTGCCTCCGGTCCCTTCTAATTATAGATAGAAAATGAGTTATTTCAATGGATGTAAACGACTCGACGTGCGCCTGCTCTATTTTGCCCTATGATTGGGATGCGTGGCGTGTTCGCAACGGGGATGTCAACAGACTTGCCGTATGACCATTGCTGTCCCCACCAATTAGCTCAAACGAAATGAAATGATTGCCCGAAAAATACGACCGTTCGCCAGCGCGTATTCCGAGTCGATTGGGATGCACAACCAATTGGTTTACTAACCACTCCGCTCAACCCACAATGGCCAGGTCACGCACTCCGCATGCCACTGTGTCACTACTTAGATGGGTGGCTATCCGAGCCGCAGTACTTTCGGTTATGCTCACGATTGCCACTATGCTGACGGAAACGTTGACTAGTGCTTTGGTTTGTGCCACATTTTATTAAGTTCACCAGTGCATACTCCTTATATATTTGAATGTCGTATGGAGAAAGAACGGTTCACAGTATGATTTTCATTCGTGCAGTATTGTTAATTGTGAACGCGCAACACTTGAAAATAAAGCAATCTGCTTTTGGGCCCACAGCGGTGGTGTAAATGAATTACAAATACCTCTGCGACTGCTAGTATACGGCCGTCAACCTGCCTTGATTGTATCCCACATATTCAGTAGATTCACCTAAATGATTGCCGCTGATTTGACAAAAACCACGCAATTTGATAACAGGAACCAAGGCAAAAGTCAAATAACTTTAATTTTTGAGCACAGAATAGTGCTCCGAGATGGCGCTTAACAGGTTCTCACTTGTTCTTGATAATTTAACGCAGTTGCACTTCGTGATCCCGCTAAACGATGTAGGTGCCTCTGCTATGTTTCTGATCTGAAACAAGTGTCCAGCGATCGATGATATCGAGCCTTGATTGATTAGTGCATAGGTGTTTTCTGTTTGACACACCGCTAGACACAGCCAACTGGTCAGACCCACCTTGACTCGCCTCTTTGGTCGTCTGTCTTTCTACAAAATATACCTGCCACCGCAGTCACAGATGAACTATAATATGCATTTTCTTGTCAAGCCTTTTGATTTGAGGGGACGACGTACCTCAGTTACGCGCATATCACCAACCTGATCGTTAGATTTCCACCTTTGTATAGTAGACTAGTTATTAATAACTTTGTCTGTACCGAAATCTGGTCGTCTACTCTGAGGGTATTGTTGGTTATGGCGTTCGATGGAAGTGTCACGGTGGCACGGGTAACTGAATTGTTTGGCAGGAGCGCGACAGTCGACCGCGTAAAACTGCCCAAACCGCTTGTGACACTGCTAACCGCCATCTCAAGCCCCTACTCTGCACCCAAAAATTTAACAGCCAGGCTTGCCCTGGCTCTTCCACTCGACGTAAAGCGAGTTTTACGAAGTCACCGGTAATTATTATTTCATATAAAATGGGCGTCACTCACAATCGGCCGTAGTCTTTGCATTGTTACTGACTACCTGGTTATTAATCTTTCAAAAGAATCACCATAATCATGTTTTGCCATTGAATGACCTCGTTGGTAAGCTATACCCCTACCACGACCTAAACTAGAAGGCTGGTCACACGTTGTTGAGGCAACCATGTTGACTGCCATGCCATTGGCCCTATAAAAAACATGATAAATTTGTCATATGTAATAGACATTCGTCATTACTTGTGAGCAAAGCTCCAGGTGATTAAATAAAAAAGTGTTCTGCTACTCACCAGCAATTCTCTTCTTATTTCTGAGTTATAACAGACGTAATCAGTTCTGTTGCCGTCGCGATGAAACCGTTCACCCACACTTATTGCACCTATGTGACATTCCTTTACTTCATTGTTTTGTCGCAGTACGTTGAACCTACCGGTCAGAATGTTTCATGTAATCGATTGAAGAGAACAAACGAAATGCTTGAAGTTCGTAATATGTGTCTGCTTGCCGCCTTACTATAAGTTATACGTTTACTTGCTTTATTTTTAAGTGTTACATGTTTTTATGTAAAACTGGTGTACGGACTGAATCCGCATAGAGAACTTCGTGTACTCTATACGGCACCGAATCATTTACTGATCGATCGCCGTCCCCTTTTTCCCATTTACCGCTAAATAGTTGATATTTCTTGTTTCTAGATATGATTGTCCTGTTACTAAACTACAATAATAATCACTGATATATTGCCGTCAACACTGAAATTGGAAACTGCCGGAGCTGCTTGTGATCTCAATCACCTCATCTACCTCTGTATTTTTTCAGTCTTATCCACATGAAAAAATCCAGCTTGGAAGCGCCTGTGAAACGCCATACGGGCTTGATAACCAGCGAAGGTATTGAAAACCGATTGAAATCTTGGGGGCAGTTAACCTTGAAAAGTTTGTCCAAGCACGAATCCGAAAAAGCTTCCAGAGACGAAACACGAGTACGCTGTTCAGGCGAACTGGTAAGCTGTTTTCGTGTGAACATTGATGGAAAGGAGGAAGCACTCAAACAGGCACACGAGAGACGTAAATTTGGCTTCGGATAAGTGCCGTATCATTGCTGGCAGTTAAATAAGTGAATACCAAACTGTAGCCGCCCTTATTAATGTGACGTGTTGAGGTTACTCCGATAATTGTATTAAATTACTTTACAATCCAGGTTCACCCAAAAAGGATAACTTTGAGTAGGAACGCTGTTTTGTACTGTACATAAACAATTATACTAAACGATTGCGTTCGAGAAATTTAAACCGTTTAGTTTAAAGCGGTACAGAAAAGATCAGAGAAGTGCATTTGAGTACGTGTTTACTATAATTAGTGTGAATACCGGGTTAGTGACCAACATGGTGCTCAATAGTAATTAAAAGCGCTTGGTTACAAATAAAGTGTCTTCCAGGAGAGAGCAAGGGAGAGTGGAAGAACATGTACTGCGTCAACGAGTAAAAAGAAATGTTCACCTAATGAGAGCAACATGGTTTAGAGTAAGACCACATGAAAAACACTACGCGATCGTAATATTGGAGCATTACTACAAATATATACTTGCAATCATTGTCACTTGCGAGGACTTTTTACTATGATTTAGATGATCACGCTATGAAGGGATCGCAGTTACACATACCAGCCAAACACTCACAGATATGGTCCAGTGTACACCTATTTCTCCGACCGTGATTTTGAAGGATCGATGGTAACCATCCCAACTACGCGTTTGTACGTTACAGAGCAACAAACCCTGTGATAAAAGGAGGAAATGCATCTCAAACTTAACCAACATCATCGTGGTAGGATGAGGTCATTAAGAGTTTGCTAAAAGCCTATTTTTCTTATTCAGGACAATGAAGGTATTGTATGACTACATACACTGTCTCTTTGCTCAAGACATTTCGAAATGTTTATCGAGTTTTCGATGCTTACTTGACTGCAGATGGTATATGTTTGTGTAAAAAATTACTCTAAACTAAGATCACTGAAGTACCTCTACTTGTTGTGACTGACTCATCTAGGCGTATGCAGCTAGTGAACTCAGCAGACGAAAATAGTTTGTACACTGATGCAGTGATATATAGTAACGGCTTCTGAACAACATCCCAGCCTGTTGGTTTGGTTTTTTTCTCCGGAAACCTTTGATATTTCGTGCAGTCTGCTAATGATGCGTGTGTGTTCTGTTAACAAACAAATTTGCGCTTCTTGCACCATATGCTCAGTATTATGAAAGTCTTTCAACAAACGGTCTCACATTCATGATCCCGGGTTGACATTGTGTTTCTTTCTAGTGTGTTCGTGGCTGACTGTCGCGTTTCCAAACAAAGATTTGTGAAACCTGAGTGGATTAGCCAAACAGGTAAAGCTGTACTCATGTGCAGTCAACCGGAGAACTTCCCGTTCATTCTGGTTATGCGGTAAACTTCCCTGTGAATGCTCTCGTGGATAATTTAGTACTGTGGTGTATCATTGCCAGATAGTCAGGAAAATGGTTCGGTTAGATTTACAAGTGAAAATTAACTAAGGGTTCCGGAAGCGCAGTTGCTTAATAACGATGGGTTTGACTATCTTACAATTATCATGTAGTCGATGAACGTACTATCTAGAAGCAAATATCTCATCCGGAAACTTTATACCAGGCTACTTTATGAAATTGTTTTCTATACACAGCTGTTTTTCCGACATACTCAGTAGTGTTACGGCTATTCTTATCCAATATTCCATGTCTCACTCCTCTTGAATTGCATTAGGGAAGTATAGTGTGAGAATGGGCGTTTGAGAGCTTCCGAGAGAAACTCGACTATAATCATCTACAATTCCGCCTTTAGCTCTGTAATATGTGATTGGAAAAAGATTGGGAAATTTACCGTTGTATTTATCGCACCACATCAATTTTTTTTACTGAATAGGAACCTCAAATGCGTCAGCCGATCAGTGACATGGCAGCAAACCCGTGATTAGCGTTTCACATTTGATACAAAACAGAATCAACAGAAACGGAAACATATTCAGTTAGTAAATAGGTCGGTCGAATGCAAAGCAGTTCTGCATCAAGCGGTCGCAGTCTTAGAACGAATCAATAAAACCTGTCTTGGACGATACGCGCAATTGGTGTACGCGGACGACTAATCTCGACTAAGGCACCTATTGATCTAGATTCATACTAGCTAAAATTTGGTGCCTTACATTATTTATTACAGCTCTTATCTTGGGGTCTGTTAGACTAGTTGAATAACTGACGTTAAATTCGCATTGTTAAGCATCCCAGAGCAATTCGTCTAACTGTTTTCTTGCACTGGTGAAAACTGGAAAGTAGCTGCCTCGAGTTTGGTTTTGATGTTACGTTCGTGATAAAAATTTGACAAGATGTATATTCTCCTGTTTATCAGCTCTCTTCCATGAACGACAAATTCTGAGACAGCAGCAATTTCAAGCGGGCAGATGCATGTTATTTCCTAGGTCGGTAAATCGTAGAAACATATTTGTGTCATAGTATTGTGATAGATGCATTCGTGTGACTATCACAGCTACTGGCTGAATTAGCTCTTACTTATAAGTGCACCAATTTTAACCGTTACATTGCAAAATAACACCATTATTTTTCTGTAAGAGTTCCGCACCAAATTTAGTATAAATGAATTCAAACAGTTTGGGTGTCCTGACCAACATGTCATGGATTGGGAATAACACAACGTTACGAGCAAGTTGTAATACTCCACGTTTCATCCACCTCGGGTAGCCTTCCTCAGAAGTTTTGTAATCAAAACCGCATTAAGGAAGGAATGAAGGTCGCGTGGGAGTTACCGTGGCTAGGTCAATCTGCGCTGCATCCGAGCTGATTGGTCAAATCCTTTGGGACTGAAGTAGATGAGATGCTTGTGTGTTTGGTGTTGTTTATCCATCCACGCCAAGCTGCAGACAGGAGTTTGCTATCATCGTGACTAGCACAAGCAGGTTGTGTGTAGATGGTGGGTGTTTCGGCACAGCATCGCTCTGCGTGGGAAGGCATACCTTTGTGGATCACTGGAGCTTGATCAAAACCAACATTGTGATTCTCTGACGGTGCATGTAGTACGATTTTCGAATCCTTCACCAGCGTCTGAGGTTGATATGTGTGTTTAGGAAGAAACCGCGTATGCCTCTTGTGTTCGGCATGACGTACTTTCAGTTGTCTGCTTGTTTCTCCATTGACATTGCAATCAACGCATTGGATTTCGTAAATTCAGTGTGTCTGGTCACCAGTAGAAACTGGATCTTCAGGATGCAACAACATTCATTCTAAGATGCTATCTAACCGAATTCCGATCAGTATAGCGTGCTCAGAAGGAACGTAGCAAATGTTTACAAATGTCTGTTCATGAAACGTTATTTGCACAGTAGATTTGGATGTTTTGTTCCGTTTGGTCTTTCCCTTAGTGGACGTGCGCTTAATTGTGCTTTCGATGAAAGCGCTTGGATATTCGTTAGCGGCTAGCGTTTCTTTAATGCGGAAAACCTATGTTG
Source organism: Paragonimus westermani (assembly GCA_008508345.1). Taxonomy (NCBI): domain Eukaryota; kingdom Metazoa; phylum Platyhelminthes; class Trematoda; order Plagiorchiida; family Troglotrematidae; genus Paragonimus; species Paragonimus westermani. The sequence goes on from QNGE01002221.1 coordinate 48,276, forward strand.
TTTTGGAGGGTTAAGTAGAGCAGATTTTATCGGCTCTATTGGCAAGTGACCTGACGCTTGACCAGACACATTGAGTTTACGAAATCCAATGCGTTGATTGCAATGTCAATGGAGAAACAAGCAGACAACTGAAAGTACGTCATGCCGAACACAAGAGGCATACGCGGTTTCTTCCTAAACACACATATCAACCTCAGACGCTGGTGAAGGATTCGAAAATCGTACTACATGCACCGTCAGAGAATCACAATGTTGGTTTTGATCAAGCTCCAGTGATCCACAAAGGTATGCCTTCCCACGCAGAGCGATGCTGTGCCGAAACACCCACCATCTACACACAACCTGCTTGTGCTAGTCACGATGATAGCAAACTCCTGTCTGCAGCTTGGCGTGGATTTGACCAATCAGCTCGGATGCAGCGCAGATTGACCTAGCCACGGTAAATCCCACGTGACCTTCATTCCTTCCTTAATGTGGTTTTGATTACAAAACTCCTGAGGAAGGCTACCCGAGGTGGATGAAACGTGGAGTATTACAACTTGCTCGTAACGTTGTGTTATTCCCAAATCATTCATCGATGTCACTATCGTTTATTCTGGGCCCATACAACTTGGAGCATCCTTCACGTTTTTATGTTTGTTTCGAATCCACATGCGTTTGAATGAATTCTCGTATTTACAAGTTATTCGTTTGGTTGTTACTATTGACACTATAATTGTGGTATTGTCTTGGTTGTTATCTGATCGCAAACATTACAGTTACGCTTCATCCTCCTCTTCCTCAAATGTCTCTGGACAGACTGAAAATTTACGTGATTTCATTGAGTGCGCCACATGAACCTTAGCCTTGAAGGACACCTATCTGTTACACCAAATGATCTAGTTCGTCCTATATTCTTGACAAGGTCGGTTATTTAATGTTTGCTCTCCTTTGTGCACCCCAGTATCTAAAATTAATTAGATGGACATCTCCATTAATTTGATTGGGCCACGATAAAGCTGGTGAACTAGTGTGTCTTAGAGTTTTATGCCAGATTTATTACATTGCAACAGGGTTGAAAATGAATAACACTTGGTGCGTGGTATTGTGTGTGGACAAGCCTCATTTCAAACTGTTCCGATGTTGACCGGCATACTCTCCGACCACCATAAAATGTCCAGTTCAGACGTCCCTTGTTTAATATTAATTGTGTTCGTCTCGTTTGTCGTATCAAAAGAGAACGCGGGAATATCATTGGTTGTGTCGGAAATGTGGTCAAGTCGCCATTATGCTTTGATTGAATGAAAATCCTCATTTGAAAGTTCCGCTAAAAAATCTTCAAGTAACACTTCCCTCCCATTTGCACATTATTTTAATCCAATAGGCCCAACAAAATCGGCACGTTGGCCAAACTGGGCAGGGTATGAGCGCGCTACTTCGTCCGAGTCTGACATCATCCCCAGGAGAACAAGAACCAAGTGCCAAGCGCGCAGTGCCAACCACCGAAGCTTGTGAGCACTGGAAACGAGACCGCTTGAAGGAATGTGGACAAATGAACGATGTGTTGAATCACAGTCGGCAGAAGTGAGACGACTCTGAATATAGCCCCACACCTTTAGACCGAGTGTTTACTGGGTTTAACAAATTCAACCGTGTGATTAATCGTCCAGATCTAGTTTGAACCTAAATATTTAGGTGACGCATACAAGAGTATAGGCCTCTGTTAGTTCCTCCTCCTCATTCATCCATATGCACACAACCAACTGACCTCGGTCAAGGGACGTAAGCCTGCCCTGTGTTCAGAACAGTGGACAATGGCAGTTTTCTGTACACTGACTGCGATTGTTGTGACCCTGGTTTTGACCAATAGAAAATTTTGATTCCTTCTACAAGGTGTCATCTACACTCCCATTGGTCCCGTGATTAGACCGAAAACGTATATTCCTCGTGTTCTGTATGCTCTCACTGTTCAAACTACGAGACTCAATGAACAATAGCGTACACAGACACATAATGCCAGATGGTGCTAATATATTTACCGTTGTTTCGCTGGCGTTATTGATAAAACTCCGTCGCAAACTTTCTTGCCTTCGTTTGGGGTGAAACCAGCGACGGAAACTGCATATTATATGACAACATCGGTTCAACAATAAAGTTACATCAGGAGCTTTCGTAAGACTCAGCTGCCTACCCATCATACTGTCATGCTGAGTACACCAGATGCTTCAGGGATTGAATTCCCGATAAGATTACTCTGGCAGTTAGATTTGAAAACAGTTAACACTGTTGCTGTGCACTAAACGTGCGTTGTTATTGTACTTTGAGAGACATAAGTGCTTTTCAAATCAACAGTTGCTCCAATTTTCGACATTTGTTTTGTTTCAATAATCGTAGTTTCTGCATTCCTCATTAGTCATGGCAGGAGACTGTTAAATATAAAATTTCAATTCAGTTTAACCAGAAATTCCTTTTAAATTCAAGTTTGTCTGTTTTATAATTTAACGGGACAGAATCTGAACGTTTGTTGGTGTCTAAGAGGAGGTTACTGACTTCACAATAGACTATCCTATATTGTACAGATCTGCTGAGTTAATTCCACGTAGCTAGGTTTACTGTTCATATCACCATATTTTAACTTCAGATGGGTAGGAAATTAGTGCATTGTCAGTCAACAATGGAACATTTTTATGCATGCCGAATTACTTGTAACGATACCATCCGTTCCACTACTGGCTAAACACAAGCATTTTAGAACAGTTTTGCTTATAATTATTTACCCTCAGTGCCTTCATATATTACCTAGCACTACCATTTTTGCCTCAGTTTGGTGCTGAACATCAACCAGTCTTATGAGGTCCGCAATCATCCTCCCAAGAGTTGGATGCAGATGCCTAGTATGCTAGAGGGAGAAACACACTGACTCAGTTGTTTTGCTATGGGCTGTGAGATCAAGTAACGGAACCGTCGGAAGTGATACATATCCCGTTATTCAAATACACATACCGTGTGAAATGTAACACGATGAACAGTCAGAAAAACACAAAAATCGGAAAAACGATCATTTAGTCAAACTTTTAGCTGGAGCAAACATCCGTTGATTCCGCTAGATCGAGTTAATCAACAGTAAGAGTAAACTGTGGACCAGTTGCTCTGATACTAAACCTGGTTTGTAATTAGTTAAAACTTCAGTCATGTTATGTAACGTTATTGGCTTCCTTCATTTGCGCACTTGTGGTATCACTGGTATATCAGTGAGCTTTGGAAACAGCAAAAATGAAGACCTCTGAAACTGGCTTATTAGTTTGTCCGCTGACTTCATTTAGTCTGGCGAATGCTGCACTGCATATGGTGAAGAAGTTGGAAGATCTCTTTGTAGATGTTATACACATACTATCCCACCGGTCAAGTCGACATCTGTATTTTACTCGAGCGCCTGTGAGATCAATTAATTTACACATTCAGATACATCGGTAGATTGAACAACAGCTCCAGTCAACAGATATAACCTTGATAGTCAAGTTGTAGTGAGGTTCGTCTTCCAAACACAGTTGCTGATTCACGTTCCTCTTCTTGCGAATGTTCCCTTCTAGGTTTGGATCATTCAGCGTTATCAACTAAAAACTTATTCCTGTAAACCATGTAGAGCGACGCCCCGGATGCATGAGTGCAATAGGCCTTCCATATTCTGCCTCTCATATCCGTATTCTTGGTTCAAAGATAATAGTATTTCGGCGCAACATGGTGGATTGCACATTGAGTCTAAGGGAGACATGTTTCTAAGTTAAAAACGTGTCTTCCGATATTAAACGGATGATCTTGTCGAAGAACCTGTTGCGGATAGCACACTGTGGCCGAAATTCTTCTTAGCTACATGCAGATAAAAAATGACGACAAAATTCGGCAAAATCTACGTATTGTAGGTTAGAAATTCACCACTCATAGACAACAGTCAAATGAGTTGATGAGTAGCTGTTTATGTGTTGGATACATGATGATCTCACTTCCTTTGAGTAAGTATCCATAAGTTGTGCGAATGTGCCTGACCATTACTATAAGCGATTTATTTATCTCAATCGTTATAAAACATTTTGGAATAATGTCCATCCTGGGAAATAGATTTGACAACAATAAAAGCAGATAAAATTGGTTAATAGCGCACTTGGCAAGATATATGTAACATTCTGCTTTCTTGCCAACAAACGGCCCGTATACAAGGAAGGACAACATTTCGCCCAGAGTTCCGAAACTTCGCCTGGCTTCCGGAAATCTTGAGCCACCAGATATCAGTGGGCATGAAATGGCAGCTGTTTTGCAACGTTCGTCTACTTCAGACAAATACCCGGTTGGAACGCATCCACGTATTGTTACAAAGTGTGCGGCGCCCTTTGCTAGTCGTGAAGGTATGGCAATGTCTGAGCTCTTTCAGTTGACTCCAACCTGCTGCGAAGCCTATGGGGTTTCAGAAGAAATATCTACTGTCAACAGTCAGACGACCAATTCAGCAGGCACGAAACTTCAAGGGAGTGGACCGAAAGCAAAGCTCGAAGTATTCTAAGTTCGGGCAGTTTTTTACAGTTCTGATTTTGTTACTTTTCACTAAAGTGATCATTAGGGTCGACACATCTCAGTTAATTGATTTCCCTGCATTATACTCATTACAGAGCTATATCCCAGCCGAAGTGGAAAGTCTTATACAATATTTAATATTGTGATTGAAAACGTGTTTCATGAAAATTACCTGTGAACAAGCTCCCGCAATAGAACGCTTTCTTCTTCAGCGATGTTTTCCAAGGCAGCTTGATTGCGAATATCTTTTAATAATCCATGGTTGTTGACCAAATAACTTCTGATTAATAATGTATCGTCCGAGGTGCTGATTATAGAAATTAAATGGCGTTCACAGGTATTAGTGGCGTTTGACTTCAGCTGGATATCTCGGCCAGCGAATTTTTAAACGAAGCGGTAACCTCAGCCTTCCCTCCCGTCAAATTTATCAGCTATGCACATCGTGCGTAAAACCGGGCTGCTCTAGTTCTGCCAAATGTGAGGTCTGTGGCACAAAAACGATCGTATTTGCCTCATGAAACAATGAATTCAAATTCACATCTGAACTGTTTTATGAATACTGGCGAGATAAAACAAGCGAACCTCAAGTCCACTGCTCTGTCTTGAAAAAATTAAGTTGATAAACTTATTTGGGTGCAACAGTCAAAAGTACTTATATGTGACATAGTTCGTAATTAACGACTCTTCAACGGCTCTCTGGTCATTTGTCCTCACAATACCATTTGACTGAAGAGTTGAAGCATTGGTTAGTTTTTCCACGTATTTCATTTAGATTTTCAAAAACAGATCAGACGAGAATGTAGAAAGCTAAATATACTTCGTGTGGTTTAATGTGCCCCGTCTTCTAAACTGCTTAACCGTCAGGTGCACACACTCATTATGGTCCTTTACTCACATGTATTAAGGGATCTGGTTGGTATAATTTGAACTTCACTCACGACTGATTACAGTTTTCCTACCCTCAAAGACTTCAACAGGCCAGGAACGTTTCTAAGGTGAAAAACCATACAGTTACTGCCAGGGTTCTGGAGAGTACGTGATAGTAACAATAGAAACACCACACATTCATTAACTTTTCCGTGGCTATTATGATGATGGTATCGTCGAAATGCCTGCTGTAAGTGAACGCGCGATAAAAAGCTTTTGACTACTATGATTAGTCATTGGAACGCAGTTTCTACGCGTATTTTCAAGGAAAGCCATCATTCAAGTTCATTAAACACCATGTGTATGTTGTTGCTGATCTTAGATAAATGCACCTGTTAAGTGAATACTAACTCTTCGATTCTCATGGAATATGGCCATAAAACAGACCAGAAGAGCGAGATGCTTCTCGGCAATCAACTTTCCGCTGTGTAGCAAGATCATGTGACAGGGATTATTTCCATAGGGTTCTGAATTAGAGGGATGGTTGGCATATCGGTGTTCCCATTCAACGTGAGGTAAAAAGCCTGGGGAAGCACTGCACTCGAGCTTCCCTCTAGCCCCAGCTAGTCAGCAGCGCACATCTCAGTTACGATTTAGATGTACACTCTGGCCAATCTTCCATAAAGCAACCGTGATAACCACTAAACCACATTCACCAAATCGGGCACTCCCGACTCGTTATATCTGAGCGCTCAAGAACTTTCGAAAACGAGTAATTATTAGGCTCCCTGATCTTCTTGACATAAGACGCAGTTATTACCTGTCACAAATCATAGGTAGATCCATAAAACAGACGGGCTGAAAATTTTCGTATTGGTATGTTTGCCGAGCTTGGAATTTGGGTTGGAAACGTTTGCAACTTAAATGCTAAGCTCGGCGAACATATCAATACCAAAACCATCAACCCGAGCTGAAAATTCTATCTAAATAAAAAACTGCAAAAAAACATAAACCATTTCTAAGTTAAAGTGAGGAAATCTACGATCTCTTACTGGTAAGCCTGAATAAGTTTAATTTCCAAAAAACGGTCACATGGCCCATTCACAGATACCACCACAGCTAGCACTACAGAAAGTTAATATAATTTACAACCTCTTCTACGGTGTTATTACTAATGATGCGTGTCAAAAGTACTGTCAGAAGTGATAAAATGTCATTAGTAGTCCGTTGAATTCATCTAGAACGTTCATACAATTTAAATAGCAGCCTGTCCAGCACAAACGGGTTTTGGTTGTTCCTACCCCGTCTATTTTTAGGGGATTGATTATGCTTTGCGAGGAAGAGGCACGCTCTCGATGTCAAGCTACCATGCTATAAAACCAACAGAGTTGGACAAACCAACGCACCGCGTCCGACCGGAAGCTGCTCCGATTGCAGAGAAGAATCAGGGATTGACCACAAAAATCCTTCTGTCAAAGTACGCTCAGTTTTATCACCCTGTTAGTTTTGGTGATTTGACTGATTAAAAACATGTGCTACAACCTGCACTCACAATCATTCAAGTGAAACCGACTGATTAGTTCCTCTTGGTTACGTAATACTGTTGTGCGCTAGATTGAGGGGTCATGCTTTTTGTTTAATAGGCACTACCACTAAAACTGCATTTTTGAACTGCATTCCGTGTTCAGTCGACCTACTGAACCTGATGTCTTGTGTTACAAGTTGGCAGCTTTCTATCCTCTTTCAGTAGTCACATAATTTTTCTTCCGACCTATACTGCTGCCTTGACGAGGTGGTCGGGCTTGTGTACTGTTTTGATCCGGCGGGCTATGCTGACCTGGACTCCGGTTATTCCAAGTGCAATCTTGTCAGATAGGCCAAAAGGAGCAGTCAGACGAAAAGCAGTTAAACTCGTAGGATTGTATGTCGCACTACCGACCGCGTAGGAGTGCTTAGGTAGTGAGTTACGATCCTATGGGCATACAGCAGAACTATTTTTATAGTTGCGGCACTAAAGTCTTGCGTATCAGAAAGAAGAGGGTTAGAAAACGTACCCTCAAACAAAGAGCATTCCCATCACCCAACGGTTGACCGTGACCGCCGGCGTACTATCCATTACGGCAGAAAAACATCCAATATCTCTCAAAAGCCCGATGTAACTTCGGGTACATCCGCTGCGCCCTCGGGCTAGGCAAGTCCCTCACTGCCAAGTGAGTCAGACTCTTACGTCACTGGCTCCGGGTAGGGTCCTCCAAGAAAACCCTATATCCTGTTGTCTCGCAGGTCAGACGTTTGAGTCAGAGAATCGGAGTGGGGTCCCTCAAGTCAACCCCTTCTGCGGTATAAACGATCGATGTGTATCAGAAGTTATCAGTCTCTCGACAGTGACATCACTAACTGACCACGACTTTCTTCTACTGTTTTACCCCCTATTTCTTCTGCCTTCCATGTGCCTTCGGGCGATAATTGTTTTCTGAGGCCAAGACAACTGGTAAACATTGGC